>JBAIZZ010000023.1:422495-458654 GCA_037355905.1 Heliconius aoede
CATCTGAATGTGGTCCCATGGCAAGACGTAAGTTTTATGGACATTTTTATGAGAATTCCTGAAGGAGAAGCAAATATTGTTCTTGCTCGTAGAATTGTATTTATGTGCACAATGTAGCTGCTCGAGCACGGTGCCGGCGAAAATGAGTACTTTACACTGTACGAAAATTTAAAGGAAAGTAGAAGCTACTACAAATATAATACCTTAGAAAACATATTTTCATCTTTCTAATATTCATGACTCAATTTTCTATAGTTTTTTTTTTTCAGCTTCACTTCATTGTGTGTTGAGTGGCAAGACTGACGAAGAAATCGAACAAATTTAAATATTAATAAATAATAATTCATTCCCCCAAATGGAAATCGAACCCACAACAGTCGCTTTACGCATATGCCCCTGCGCCGCGACGGCCTCAAACATATTTTCTTGCTGATAGAATTGTATTTATATGCACAATGTAATCGTATACGGTACCAGGACGAATGACTAATTAACACTATATACCGAAAATCTCGAATGAAAATAGAAGGTGTTACTAATATAGCGTTTTATAAATTTTGCCGTAAAGAAATTCAAATCAAGAAGATGAACATTCACGACACGATTTTCGAGAGAATATTTAAATTAATAAATAGTAAGTTAAAATCTGAATATAAGGAATTGTCTTAAATAAATGCGAGGGTAATAACGGAGAGTAGAGTACATTGACACTTAACACATAATATTTGCGTCCCACACACAGCAGGGTGGGTAGTTTATCTACCTAGTGTTAAGAGACTCCGTACCCCATTTTCTACCTCGTTTTGGAGACAATGAATGTTGAGTGGCACAACTCAACACCGCGTTTTGCCTCGACTATTTGTCTCGAATAATTTAATTTCATCGAGTGGGAATAGAACCCACAATCTATCGCAGTTACAGTCATGCTTTATGACCTTTTACATTTGTACATAGAAATAACTAATGTACATATATATTATATACACATCCATTTAACTGGGCTCGCTATGAAATTTCAATATTTAGTTGATAATATGTTTTATTAAACCACAATTTAGTATTTAACACGTTTCTGTTGGTATTTCTGCGCACCGCGGCTATCTCGTTACTATTATAATTAGCTTAATTAGTATAATATTAATCTTTTAGTTCAAAGTCCAGTTTTGTATTGGTTTGGTTGTTTCAACTTTTAAATTTTCATATCTGAGGCCAGTAGTAACGCAGGAACGCAAGGGGGTGTCGCGACCGGTTGTGGGTTCGATCCCCACTCGAGAAAATGAAATAAATCAGCTTCACGTTGTATGCCGCACACAGCAGAGTAGGTACAGGGAACCTCGGTGTTAAGACACTCCGTTCCCCACTTTCTGCCGAATTCTGGAGGCATTGCGTGTTGAGTGGCAGAACTCAACGCCGCAGTTTGCCTCGACACCAGAGCGAAGAAAAATGGAAATATACCCCGCTGTGTGCGGGATACAGCGTGAAGCTGAAAAAAAATATGAACCTACTACCTCTTCAAATTGTTAACGTGACAACTAATAACATATAACTAATAATGTAATATGAAAATAATTTACAAGAAATCACACCACAAAATAAAAATAACACTATGTATATCCAATATTGTGAAAGATATTGATATTTCGCGATGAAACTAGAATCCCTATTCGGAAAATGATTTTCAATCGGAAACTTTCTAAGCTGAACAGCAGACAATGGAGCGGCCTTTGTAAACTATTTCAGAAGTATAAGAAATTTCCTTTTGTAGTGAATCCTTGGGACATTGTTCTTTACTGGTGTCACGTAGATTCCCGCCTTTACACTATAAGTATATTATATTTTATTCTTGCGAATAGTGAGTGATCAGTCTCTCCATATTTACAATAGGGATAAACACTATATTTTAACCTATTTTAAATTCATGTTGTATAAACGCGACTGGTTGTGGGTTCGATCCCCACCCGAGGATTTTTTTTTTAATTCAGTTGAAAATAGGGAACATATCAAATTTTTAATAATTATGTAGTTTAGACGGGTGAAGTCGCGAGCGGGTCGCCAGTTAGCAATATATTGTAAGTCCAAATTTTCAGCTCATTTTTGCAAGAATACTATTATGATAAGCGAAACTTTTTCATGTAACGAGTCTGCAAAAAATTTAAATAAAATGTACATTACAAGTAAAATATTTTTCATTAAACACCTATAACATTCTGCGTAATGGACATATTTGCATGAAAAATGCATTCCATTTTTTTTAAAAAAAAATAAAGCATTTATTTATATAACTTTTGAATGTTTGCGCGAATTTACAAAAAATATAGTATATTTTTGTAGTAAATAGTCGTTGAATTGTGATAGTATAGTAGATTCATTTTAACTGCTTTGGTGTGAAAGTTTGGTTGATCGTTCAACGTAAGCAGATATTATTTGAACAGATTTTATCGTGAACTATAATTATAATATGTAAATATTGAATAGATTTCGATTCCCATTCGACTTTTATTAATATTTTAATATTTTATTTTTTCGCTTTGGTAACGAGGCATAGCGTAGCGTTGAGTACCGCCAATCAAGAAAAAATGCCTTCCTGCATTCAATGGGAGTGTCTTAATGAGAACGAAGTATCTTACCCTATGTCTCCACTTCCCCCCTTCCTTCCCTGATATGTGCGGGATACAGCGTGAAGCTAAAAAAATTACACTTAACGTAAAAAAAGTAATAAATAGACATTATGTCTATTATTTTTCTAATATTTCACACCAGGTCAACCAGATATAATTACAGTAATTTTACTTTAATATACTAAGGCTAGCTATTTATTCGAAAAAAACAGAAACCTTTTAAGCAACTCAATCTTCTTAACAAGTCCAAGACTACTATGATTTATAGCAGTAATATTTTCTCCAGAAACCAACGCAGAGAGTGGAAGTAGCCCAATTGTAATCCGAGGCAAACCTATTTGAGCTTGATCTGAATGTGCCCAAAAAGACAAGTCAGGGTGAACGCTTCAATCACATTTAGATTCGAAAAACCCGTCCACGGCCGCCGGGACGTGCGACGTTGTGCCAGATTTACATGAGATACGCTCGTTCAATCTTCTTTTGTGAAATTAGCTTTTACATTTTTGTTGTTTTTTTTTTAAGTATTACAGTTTTATTTAATTGTTGTTTTTCTCTCATAAGTGTTGGATTGACGTTTTAAATTTTTTTGTTTATTAGCTTCACGTTTAAATAATTGTTGTTTGTATGTATCCTGCACATAGTAAAGTGAGCGAAGGAAATATAGGAACCTAATTTTAAGATACTTCCCATTAATCAATACTTTAGTTCCGTATTTTTTGTCGAATTATCAAGGCATTGTATGTTGAATGGTGAAATTCAGCGTTTTTCCGCGGGGAAATTAATATATTTCATTTTCTCGAGTGGCTGTCGTATTAACAGACGCACACTTATGGACACAAGGAGGCAAGAATCAGGAGATTTTCCATTATTTAATTGTAAATCTTCAATCTCCTCCACTCTAATATTTTATTTCTTATATGACTCAGTTCGCCATTAGCCATCTATTCGAAGTTATTTTCTAAGCAAATTAAGGAAGCAAATACACTTAAACAAATTCATTCACAAAAAAGAACATTTCCCTGAAAATAAATCGAACCTACGACCTTATTTTTTGTAAGTCACAGATACGTATACGTAACCCACAATGTATAATAGAAACAATCGAAACTCCAAAACGTATCTAGAATACGGCCAAAGTCTACATAGCGCGCGTGGCTCGTCAAACTTAGTTGTTTAACTAATGAGTTACCAGACATGTCACGGATAGTCATTTAACATATTATCCGAGTGTGGATGTCACCCTGATTTATTACTTTCTTACTTCGAGTTCAATTTTAGTAATGACTGGATTAGTTTATTTAATATAATTAAAAGTTGAGAGATCTTTTTATGATAATTGAATGATTTCTATTTTATTTTCTCTATGTTTCGCACTTTTTATTCCTTTTTTAAATAAAGGTTTTGGTTTAGTTTTATAACGAATAAATTACGAAAGCGTTCATGTCTTATGTATGTATTCTACATTGTCTAAAAGCGGCATATAATAATATGAAAATAAGTATAAGGATATTCTTTTTTTTTTTAATTAAAAAAAATCCTTTCTAATATTTCTAAGACTATGTGTATAAAATTACATGATAATCGATTGAGTAGTTTTGGCGTGAAAACGTTACAAGCAAATTCACATTTATAATCTTAGTATGATGAGGAAACATTTCATCAAACGAGTATAAAAAATCTTTTGCAATACTACTGTACATTTTTCGTATTAAATATTTTTTTATTTAAAATTTAAATAAATAAAGTACAGTTATTTTGCTAATTTAAAAAATCAAATCACAGTATATCAAACAGTTTTTAGTAGTGAAATTTAAAAGCTTTCAGCTATATTGAATGTTTCAAGGAGCTTCTAAGAACTGCTACGAATATTTTTTCTTTAGAACATCACTTTCTATTTTAATAATTATATTTTGAATATCATAAAAAATGTTGTATCTTAACACAATCCAGAACATTATTTATTAGATTAGGATATTACACGCTGTTTTAAAATGTCAAGTTACATAAAAATGTCAATATTTTCAGCTACCATCGAATTAGCAGTAAAATTTACATAAAAGTGAAACTAGTGATAGTAGTTAGATAGTGATTTTAAATCGGCTTTTAGTCTAATTTTACATTTAAAACAAATATAACTGATAAATTTAAGCATTTCTCTATGTGGTATTTGTATCCACAAGTTGGTAATACATAAAATTATTTTGCTTTAAATATGGACAAAAACAATAAATCTGAATAGTAAATTTCCTTCTGTAATAAAACATATAATTAGATGATACGATATAGGCCGTCGTGACGCAGCGGCACAGTGTCTGAATATAAACGCGATGGTTGTGGCTTCGATTCCCACTCGAAGGAGGGAATTATGGTTACAGCTTTGTTCTTGTAACAAGACAAAGCTCAACGTTGAAATCTGCCACTGAACTCACAATGTTTCAAAAATAGGACAGAAAGCAGAGAACAGAGTATCTCAACACTAGACTTATTCTGCCTACCCTGCTATTTGCGGGATACAGAGTGAAATAAAAAAAATACAGTACATACATTTTCATTTGCAACAATATTGTGAAAAGACGAGTACGAGCTTATCATGTGCGCCCCTCATTACTGCGGGGAAGGTTACTGCACTGCAGTATTACCTTAATAAGTCACCTTACCGCCCCAAGCCTACCACCCTTTGACACAGGCTTAAAAATGTGAACGAAGGTGAAAAAAAACTGCAAAATATTGTTCAAAAAGGCTTCTAGGGCTACTTCTTTAGGCCTACTTCTATCAATACTTTGAGAATTTAACTCAGTTATTTACGTAATTTGAGAAGGACCAGTGTAATTGAATTCTTTTTTAGGGTAATACACGGACGAGCACTAGCAAACTCTTATTTATATTATTATTACATTTTTGTGTGGATATATATGTACTGTATTTCTTAAATATGAGGTTTTTCTGTTGAGACTCTCGTAATAACCAGAGTACTTGAAATATATTATATAAAAATATTATTATATTTAATATTAAACATTTCTTATGAGGCATGTTTTATCAAATAAAAGGCACAACAATATGTATTTGTATATTTTACGTGAATATTTTCATCGAAAACATCAAGTATAAGAAATGTCGAAAGAGGAAAATTTCGAATATTTTATTGCTTATTTCGAAATGTTATTTATTTTTTAAGCGTGCGTGTTATCGAAGTTAGCCTTGTTAGTAGTTCAAAACAGCACTCCACTTCCAATTTTTCAATTTTGATACTTTACGTATGGATAGATTAGGTTAGATAAGCTTCACGCTGTATCCCGCACACATCAGGGTAGGCAGAGGGAACTGTGGAATAGCCTACCCGCGACGGTGTTTCCAGGTCGATACGACATGGGTACCTTCAAAAAGCGCGTCTATCTCCACCTTAAAGGCCGGCAACACACCTGTAACTCCTCTGGTGTTGCGAAACCTAGTGTTAAGACTATTATATAAATAAATAATAATAGTTAAATAGTTAGAAATATTTATATATTTTTATAAAATATGCTATACTAATATATAGAGCTGAAAAATTTTTGTGTGGCCGTACGCACTAACCTCAGGAACTGATTCTAATTGAAAAATTATGATTTTACTGAATAGTTAGTCATTTGATTTAATTATTTGGATGTATGATGATATATTAGAGTCACATCTGGCACTTTACGTATGTTCTTACGATGGACTTTGTACCTGCAACAATCAGGCATATCTCAACTGCATCATTTATTTTCACGTAAAGTAGATAAAAGGTACTGTTCTACATCTATTACCATTTCCATCACTATTGTGGTGAACTGTAAGTATTATAAAACTATTGGACGCTACTATAAAGTAACTATAAACTTGAAATCTAGATTATAAAATAAAAATAAAAAAAATCTAGATTAAAATTTATCAGAACAGTAGGTTCCTTCTACTTATACTGCTGAGTACGTTACAAGAAAGATAAACAAGTATATCGGAGATTACGATACACGTGAGTGAGAATCGAACCCACAGCCGTCGTATTTACAGTCGCACCCTTGTGCCACCACCACGACATCAACACGATGACCCCAAATATATTTTTAATTCGATATATGTATAATATATGCTTATATACTTCACTTTGTATAATAAAAATAATTAAACTTTAGTTAAGCTTCAATATCTTTCACGCTCAAATAAATATACCAATTACTATATTTATAATGAAGGACGAAAATTTTATTTATTTATATCATAAGAACCCTTTACAAGGTAATCGACATTTATATCATACGTTTTATATAATCAGCCTGCATGAGCTTTATGCAGCTTATATTAGGCAGAGTTTACATTATGACACTTTTTTATGTCCTCATGGTTTTTAAGTGAACTTTGATACTGTGTTTTTGAACTTCCATTACTCACATTACTAACGTTTTGAATGGAGGAAGTTAACGCCGCACTTTGTCTCGTTACCAGAGCGAGGAAATGCTCGCTTTGGTATAAAAAAAAACACCATTGAGATTAATCTTTTGATAAATATTTCAATATTTATCTCAACAACGAAATAAGAAACTTAGATGATTGTGGTTGACCTTGTAACAGCGAAAGACATGAAGTACTAAGTACAGAAATTCAGTCAGAATTTTCGCGAAACTAACAATATTTGCAGAGTTGCCGAAAGTTCAGAAAGTTCATAAAGTTCAGCCAACATGCGGCGTTAGTAGCAATGTGACGTCACATTCCAAAATATTATTGCAATACAAACAGTCTCTGTTCGCTGAAATTGACTTCTATTATGAACGAAATTAACATTAATTAAATAAGCTTTTATATGTTTTATAAGCTTTTCTTTAGCTTGCCGGTTTAGTGAAATAGTGTACGTGAAATCTTACAGGCTTAATTTAACCCATTTACCAGTGTCGGATTGAAAAGCCTCTCAAAATAGTCCTCATGCTTTTTACGTGACCATCCAGTATCTTTGGTACTGTATTTACCAAGGTCAACCGAGGTCTTCCCATACCTCTCTTACTCCTTTTTTTTTCATCATAAATCTGTTTTGCCATTCTTTCATCACTCATTGCAGGTAAGGTACCATTAACCGTGTTACCGGCATCAATACCCATCTCGTAATCTCCATCTCTACTTGTCAAGTTTCCCTTATATACTACTTCATTCACATGTTCTAATATCTTACCATTTAATCTAATCTTGCATTCCGTTCCTTCTTCAGTTCTTTCAAATACAAGATCCCTTGTCTTACTTGTAATCAGGCTTAGACCTAGAGTCTAGACCATTCATTTTCACACTCTTCTTTGAGTGTGGTGACTAATTTCTGCTGTTACCCGTTCATCAGCGTTCAGCAAGCAAGTTACACTCAAGTCACCTACTTTCACTCCCATATTACTTTACTTATCTGTCTAATACATATGTATAGAGATAGTTCTGGTTTTCTTTTTTTGGTCTTTCGAGACAAAAAACACCAGAACGAAGAAAATGAAATTATTAAATATTTCATTTCCTCGAGTGGGAATGGAACACACAACATGTGGTGTATACAGTCACCCGATGGTGGCTTAGCGCCACGACTTATCCATTATGTATTTTATAGCAAATATAAGTAGATGCGCACAAAAAAACCTTAATAACATCATACAATTTTCCTTATTACGTTACATCAAATAAAAATAGGTCTAAAAATGATAATAATAATATTCTCTGTTGTATATCTCGTTTTTTCAATTGTAATCGCAAAGTAATAAATGTTTAAATCTTCCCCAAAAATGGTACGACACATTAAGCCCGCGAACAAATTACAACGCCCCGATGTTTGTACACTTTAGGGATGGAAGCTTCAAGAATATTCAAGAAACATTGTAAAATATTTATATATATATATATATATTATATTTCACATTGAACTTCCAATGTGAGCCATACTTGTTTAAAACAGTTTTTCTCTTGCCCAGTTGAGTTGCAATAAGAGAATTTAGTGTTTAGAGTTTTACTGCTATACTTGTCTGTAAAAATACAAAGCTATGTCATTTTTTTAGCTTCACGTATCCCTCATTAAACAGAAGACGATAGAACGAAAAAAATCTTTTTATATCAGCTTCACGCTGTATCCCGCACACAGCAGGGTAGGCAGACGGAACTTCGTGTTAGGACACTCTAGGGTTGACGTCAATCTTACATATGCTGTCACTTCTCAGCTCGTCCACCACTCAACGCGTAATTCGCATTCAATTTGGCAAAAAGCGGGCAGCAGAGTGTCTTATCACTAGACTCTCTCGGCCTACCCTACTACATGTGAGATACAACGTGAGATACAAATATAGAGATATTAATTTAAATTAGGAGATATTAAATTAAATCAAATATAATGTCATTGTAAATAATTTTCATTCATATTCAAATTCAGCAAAAATAAATATATTAATACTAATAGACCCATACAAATTTCCCCAATTTAACTTCAATTGGCGTTTGACAAACGCCGTTGACGTCCATTGGGATCAACCACTGATTCTCTGAGTGCTTCTAAGAAAAGCCAACGAGCTTCTCAATGGACTGTTTTTAAGAAAAGAAATTGTAATTACTACCCTTATAATTTCCAAAAGTCGTAAGATTTTCGAGGCCGTCGTGGCGCAGGGGCGCAGTGGTGTGACTGAAAACGTGATAGTTGTGGGTTCGATTTTTTATTCCTTCGATCTGGTAACGTGGCATTGAGTTGCGCCATTCAACACGTAATGCTATGAAAATTCTGAGGAAGGTGGAGAATGAAATTTTTGGCAAGTAGGCTCCTACTGCCTACCCTGCTATTTACAGGATACAGGCGAAGCTGAAAATAAAATAAAAATAATATTTTCTTTGAAATAATCGCGAGCTGTACATTGAAAGTTAGCTTACGTTGGTATATTTAATTCAATAAGCTTATTAGTCTTTTATTACTTTAGTTTAAGTTTACAACAAAAATCTTATAAAAGTGATAGTGACAAAAATTTCACACCTTAAATTTGAATGAAAATATTTTTTTTTATATTTTTCATACATATTTTTCTTTGGCAAATCTTGCGTATAAACCTCCCATTATACTAAAGTTCGTTATAATTGTTAAATTAACCGGAAAACAGACAACAATAGCATATCAATTAAAATCAAAGAAATACAAAATTTGAAAATTTCACTCAATTGGTACAGAAGTAAAACGCCCAAAGAAATAAATAGGGGACGCAAATAAAGGTATTAGAAGTGGCGCGGCAGGGACGATAATTTACTGAATAATTCAACAAGTTTCCCGCTCAGATGCCTTGCTGCCTTCCAGGTGGGTTTACACGAACTGGCATAAGTAATTGAATTAAGCTGGTACTGAGATTCGATACCGTCATTAACATAGAAGAACTTGAAAGGAAGTATGGTTTTTGAAGTTTTGACATTTATTTTGCAAGACATTTTTGCAATTATTTATATTGATGATGGTGAGGCCGTCGTGGTGCCGGGGCACAAGGGTATGATTAATATTTATTAATATTTTCACTTCTTCGCTCTGGCACCAAGACAACAAGCCCCACGTTAAAATCCGCCACTCGACATGCAATGGCTCCAGAAACCGGTGGAAAGTGGAGAACGAAGTGTCTTATCACTAGGCTCCTTCTGTCTGCCCTGCTACATGCGGCATACGACGTGAAGCTGATTTTTTTTTAATTTGTACTAGAGTTGATATATGTATCTATGTAAGTTGGACTATTCTAATTTTTGTATCACCATAAAGAAAAAATATAATAATATATTGTATTACAGAGTAGAGTTTATACGTATTTAAATACAAAACTTAATTTAAACAAATATTTAGTTTAAATTATTAAATAAAATATTTATAATTTAAATAAGCTGAATTTCGTTGGAATTAGGACAGTGTCAACACTCAAACCAATCAAAACGAATGGGACGGCAAAAGTATAATTAACATGTAAATGTAAATATTAATTTATATTATATTCAATTTAAAATGCCAGTTATAAATATAGTATATACTGAGTACCGCATTTATTTTGCATGAAAAAACCTAGAGTTAGGATATTCCGTTCTCCACATAGGTAGGCATAGGTAGCGTAACCATCACAAGCAGCGTGCAAAACGAGGGATTGAAAATTTTACTACCTCGGATCCGAACCCACGACCCGTCGCGCTTACAGTCGTACGCTTGTGTCTATGACTGACGACTGGCCGCAACAAAATAAAAAATTGTAGTAACAAAAACTAAACGTTCATTTTGAAAACACCGGCAATCATTAATTGACTTTTCAGAGAATATGTTCATTTAATTAATTAAATTGTGTATTATAAATGTATAAAATATTAAGAACGATTGATATATTTTTTATAAAATTAAAATAATATGATAATAATAACTAAGTAGCATAATATATACGTAGATAATTTAATTTCACGTAAGTAGAGAATCCTTTTTATTGTACTGCTATAAGTAAATCTTTGTAAGAAATTTCTTATTTAAGATTCACGCTGTATCCCGTACATAGCTGAATAGGAAGAGGGAACCTAGTGTGAATTCCGGTCCCCATTTTCTTCCGAATGCCAAATGCATCGCATATTGAGTGGTGGAATTAAACGCCGCCCATTGCCCCATTACCAAAGCGAAGAAATGAATAATATAATAATATTTCTTAAATCATCTCATACTCTATACAGAATCTTAGCCTATAGTTACTTACAAGTAACAAGTTCAAATATAATCAAACTTACTTATCTCGCGATCAAAATTCAAATGCAACGAGAATACAACTTTAAGTTTACATGTAATGTTCGCAGTAGTGCCGCTACAGCCGCGTTATACCGAACCAACGTAGACAATAGAGAGGTTAAAACAATAACTTGACGCCAACTTAGAAAGCAATTAAGTTGGAATAGATTAACACGTAACCGCAGTTTGAATATTTTATGTCTGTAACTAGAGACGAGGTGCTAATCTTAATTAATTATTTTTTTTTTGTTTGACAAACGCTTCAGTTTACATTAGTTTACAGTTTACAGTAGTTATGACATTTCAAACGCGCTAGTATAGCAAATATAGTATGGCAAAAATAATAAATAGTAAATAGTAAAAAATAGTATAGCAAAAAGATAACATAGATTTTAATATAAAATAGATATTTTGATCTAAAATACTCATTCGATGTTGCGCAGAGGCACAAGTGTGTTTGTCACTTGTGTGCGCGACTGGTTTTGGGTTCGGCGTGATGCTACTATTATATATACATAGTCATTTGATAATAATGAAATTATATTAATAAGAATACAATGACTTATCATTTGGAGAATGTATACCAAGCGTGCATACAACAGTTAAAAATAAAATATAAAACAATTTTACAACAACATTAAGCTGACAAAATTCCACCTTTCATCAAAAATAATTGGTGGAAATTTCGACATATATTTATAAATTTCCAGCATGAAATTTCAGTGTATTTTGTACTGAAACAATGTGTACTTTGAACTCTTAAGCTCAAGTTCATTCCGTTCAAAGAAACTTTTAAGACATTAAAAGTGAAACAAATTGCGTTGTATTTATTATTCTATTGTACATTTCAAGTAATAAAGCTCGTTACTCGCCTTATGTCCTTGTTAGAACAAAAAGTATATATTTTTTTTAAAATAAACGTGAACAAGAATTATTAAAGCCCATTGTGATGTCTAAGTGAAAAAACTCTTAACAAACCGCGGTTCAATGTAAAAAATGAGTGTAGAGTTTTTTAGAGTAAAAAATTACATTCTTTTTTTTTTTTTTGTTTTCGGAGACTTTTTTTTAGTAATAATTTCATATACCAAGGGCACATATATTCGTCGACATGTTTTATTATATGCTATGTTATTATTATTACCATTTGTAAACGCAACATGTGGTGTAATTTCTTCGCTCTGATATCGATCGATCACAGCGTCAAACACCACCACGCAATGCTTACAGAATTCAATGGTAAATGAAGAACGAACTGTCGTTATGACAATGGAGAGTCTTTATACTAGGTTTCCTCTGCTATCTCAAATTCATTCCTATTTTTAAGCATCTTCTATGACTTGCTAAAATTACATATACATATACGACAGTCATATGTAACTGAATTGCTGATATGAAAAATATAATGTGTTATCTGTCACCAGTCACATTAGCGCTACGCTACAGATAATATGGGGTGGAAAGCTCGCAACGCCATAATCAAAGAACCATATATATCACATCAGATGATATAATAAAAATAATATATAATAAGAATCTTTAGCGAATTCGACGATAAACATGGCGAGCGTAAGAATTTATATGTTGGAGCGTCAGCACGTAATATTCAACCTGGGAATATTTTTCAGAGTTTATGAAAGTTTTAGAGTACCATACATAACACTAAAATACCTAGGATGGCACAACGCCGACGTTACGTGGATATAAGGAGTACAGCCTTTGTACCTGCCTCGCCTGTATAGTCGCGACGCTATAAGACATTTAATAGAGTCTTAATTAAAAAACTTCGACTGTTTTGTGAAGCAATTATAACGAAATATTCTAGTGAACGAGAATGTATATTCGAAGGTTAACTTTTTTTAAGTTGTATAAGGCCGTAAATGACTTTAAAAATTTCAATTTTGTCAGGAAAGTGTTATAACAGGGTAAGATATTTATATGTTTTCTATAATAGCATATTGATGAAATCATACATCTCCAAATAATATACTACTCCAAATAATGTACTCTCCAAATAATGTACGACTCCGATATTATGTACAAGTAGCTGGAATTTAGAAATTGAGTCCGGTAAAGATTTATAGAAATATAATTTTAGAAATTACAAACTTAATTTAAGTAGGTAGGTAGGATTCAGTCCCTAAAATAGAATAATTTTAATCGAGAAAGATAAATCTTCTACGAATTGTTTTGTCTTTGAAAACCAAATCATGTAATATAATCACTTGTCAGACGAGAACTTATTTCCCTGCTATCTAGCATATTTAAGGAAATATAATAAAACTAGTTTAGTTTTACTCCCTCTAAACAAATAAAAACCTTTTCTATGATAAGCGTATATGGTGCAATCGTAAAAATGAACTTTCATAACTACTAGTACTGATAGCATTTCTATGGTGTCATAAAACTCATAATAAAACACATATATAGAACTATATCTATATTACAGCATACGAAGATAAAATGCGTCTTAAAATATCAGAAACAAATATTTTTAAATATGTCATGTAAGTATATTGAAAGAAAGAGTCAGAAATTACTATTAAAATTATATAATCTAATCTTGTTTTATATTATCTAACTTATTATACATCTAGAGGGAGTCGTGGTACAGGGGTGGGGCTGTAACGCGACGGTTGTGTGTTCAATCCCCCTCGGTAGAGTGCTGCGACTCTACACGCAATGCCCAAAAAATTCTGCAAAAAGTGGGCAACGGAGTGTCTTAACATTAGGTTCCCTCTGCCTACCCTGCTATGTGCGTAAAACAGCGTGTAGCTGTTTTTTTAAATTATATTTAACATTTTAAGTATGATTTACTCCGCTTGATATAGCACGGCCGAAATAAATGAATTACTATTTTATATTAAAAGCACATATTTAAATCCCCCACTGGACTCAATAAAATACATCAATAAAACGACACGAACGCTCGAAGTACACACAAAATTAATCATTGTTGACATTTGAAGCTATAAAGCCGCCTATAAATTTCTCTCGAACCCATTTCCACTCATATTTTCTCCATTCAAATGAAAAAATAAATAAATTTCGCTCTTCGAAAATTATATAAATGATTTTGAAATAGAAAAAAAAAACTTAAACTCACCGAAGAAATAACTCTAATTAGTCACTCTAAGCACTAGAACACTTTACATAATACTTTACTGCTATATTTATGTAGATAGAGTTCTATAAGTTTTGAACACTTATAACATTAATATTTTCCAAGCACACTCTCACTTTTCTCACTCTCACGTTAGTTTAAAAATACGTAATTCTAAAATTCTAATAATTTCCACGCGCAACACAGCCTTACAGGAGGGTGGTTAACCGTACACTGCCTGAAAGCGCGAAGCTTGCCGACGTTGCGAGCTTCTCTTTCTCACAACAAACCTTTTGAAATATAAACTTGCTATAATATATCAAAATCTATTAATTAGAATACGATAGAGTGAAAATTCACTCTACCGTACTCTACTTAATAGATTACTCTCAATGCGTTACGTAAACGCCGTTTCACCACACCCTTGGTTGGCAAAATTCACGTAGAGTGATTAAACGTTTCTTTTTTCAGTGTTACGCTATTTCCCACTGGTAGAAGAGTAGGCAGAGAGAGCCTAGTGTTAAGACACTCCTTTCCTCGTTTTCCACTATTCTTAAGACACTGTGTGTTGAATAGCGGACCTCAACGCAGTGTTTTGCCTCGACAACAGAGTGAATAAATGAAAATATTATATACTTCATTTCCTCGAGTCGGAATCGAACCATGAACCCATCGCGTTTCAATCACACACTTGTCCCAGCACCGTGACTGGTCCTTTAAATGTTAATAAGTGAGCTTTTATTAATGAAACGTGAGTGGAATGCTTGTTCGTTACAAAAGCATTTTTTTTACTATAAAAAGGGTAACTTAACTTTTTTGGGTTCTATAGATTGATTGATGTCGATGTGACAGTCACTAGTTCGATTTCATAGAATAAAAGAATATTCATCTCTATGAATATTCTTTAGGCTTCTGCCCATCGTGGTGCAAGAGGTAATTGGAACAGGATGAGGTTTCGATTCCCACTCAAGGAAATGAAATATTTAATATTTTCATCTTATTCGCTTTGGTAACGTGACAAAGCGTGGTGTTGAGTTACGCCATTCAATAGAATTTGGCGAAAAATGTGAAACGGGATTGTCTTAATGGGAACAGAGTATATTGGCACTGAGTTCAAAGGTTTTCCCTGCCTACCCTGCTATGTGCGGAACACAGAGCAAAGACATAGAATGTTGATTTTGTTTAGCCAATACGTAGTGTTAAGCTTCTCTATATTCTCTGTATAAGTAAAATATATTTACTTACACAGCAATATAAGTAAATTATTTTTCTTCCTTCTTGGGCAAGTTTCCAGATTACTATAGGATGGTAAACAGTGAACTCTCTTACTTTTAATTTAATAAACGAATGATATACATGTAGATATATTGATACTTCAGTCCTTTTAAGACACTCAGATCCCAATTTGGTTCATCACTTGTCGCTGAAATATTGCATGTCGAGTGACGCAAATCAACGCTGCGATTTGTCTATTTATCAGACACCGAGACAATCAAAATATCAAATATGTCCGTGACAATTGTCTTAATGGGAACTGAGTGTATTAACACTGCACACATGGGTTCGATCATCACAAGGAAAATAGTCTCCTAGTGATAATCGAACCCATGTGCCACCGGGCCAAATTGAAAGCAATGATTATTTATTTGGCTATATCAATCATAGTAAACATAAGACAGACTAGGTGTGAGTTGATCTCGCCTACTGAAGCTTCCGTACCAATTTTAGAATTTTAGGTCAACGGGAAGTACGACTCATAAAAGTTAACAAACTTAAGTTCGCGGACTTATGAACTCATTTTGTATGAAACTAACAAAAAATAAAAGCTTGTTACAATTTTTTTCTACGAAATATCTATAATTTTTCCACTCTGTGTATTTTTATTTGTTCATCGAGTACTCACTTCACGCCTATTTTCAATATTAATTCAACATAAAATTGATATGACAATCTCACACCACTTACAAACATTATCTAGTATATATATCTCCATTTTGAATTAGAAATCACTTTCGCTAAGACCGACGAGCTTAAATAATAATATGATATTATGTCATAAGCGCGAAGTAATTTACGTTACTTATATACAATTTCCATATATATACTTGGATGGCTGTACAGCCTATTTAAGTACTAACTATATATCTAAGGTTAGATACTGGAGTCTATTTAAGTACTAACTAGGTTTCACATGTACGGTCGTGTGATAATACTCGTATGCTGTTATCTCTCTAATCGCACGTTCTAAGCGAAGACTAATTTGTCTGCAAGTTTATACAAAATGGTTAACATTCGCCGTTATATTTGTTTCTTATGTAATTTATTGTGTATATATGTAAATTGTCTTTTAATTGTTGATTATAACGAAGCATTCTCATTCATGTATGGAGGTAGTGGGTTCAAATTCTATTGGAGGAATTATTCAATATTTTATATAGTTGTATTATTATATATAAGGTTAAATTAGCGGCTCTACACTTGACGGCTATTGCTGTTTGGAGTATGCTTTAAAAACAATAATAATTTCTTATCTCAATATTTATAATTAATATAATACAAAAAAGATTTTATATAATAGAAATATACATCATACTTACAACTCGCGAAGCTCAAACTAAAAATAAAATAACTTAAAAACAATGTTTATTATTAGAAATCAATAGAAAAATTTAAATTTTTAAAATTATCGATAGATCAAGTCAATTCAATCAAACTAGATAGATAGTAAACCAGATAGCCAATTTTTATTATTGAATATTAACGCCATGTCCTATACTAATATATCTATAGCCTATTTTTTAAATTAATGTATTACACAAACTATGTCTTCAAAAATCCTCACACAACAGAGTAAGCAGAGGGAACCTTGTCTTAGGGAACTGAGTGTCTTACTCAGTTACCCATCGTCTGCCGAATTCTGGAGGCATGGTGGGTTAAGTGGTGGAATTCAACGCCTCGCTTCGCCCCGACAGTAGAGCGAAGAAAAGAAATTATTAATTGAAAATAAATATTTCATTTCCTCAATGGCCTCAACTATCTGTTTAATGTAATTAATATCTGTGTATAGGTGACAAAAGCTAATTAGTGGCGTGACCACAATGTGAAGTAGATTCATACGAATATGTAAATATATTATATGTAGCTTATATTATATTTAACAACGTTTATATTTTCATTTCTTTGGTGTCGAGACAAACGGCGGCGTTGAGTTCTGCCACTCAACACACTATGCCTCCAGAATTCATCAGAAAGTAATATGCACATTCTAGAGGTCTGGCATTTTGAATGGCGGAGCTCAACGCCTCGTTACCAGAGCGAAGGAAATGACAATATTAAATATTACGTTTCTTCGAGAATCGAACAGCGTTAGCGCTTACTGTTGGCACGCCTGTGCCCCTGCACCATAACTGACCTGATCTGACCTTAACTCTCTATCTCAACTTTTTTTATTATTTTTGCACAATATATTATTAATGTTATGGCTATATATATAAAAAAGCTTCACGCTGTATCCCGCACACAGCAGAGTTGGCAGAGAGAACCTTGTGTTAAGACACGCCGTTCCCCACTTTCTGCCGAATTCTGGAGCCATTGCTCGTTGAGTGGCAGAACTAAAACGCCGCGCTTCGCCTCGACACCAGAGCGAAGAAAATGGAAATATAAACATAAATAAGTATTTCACTTCCTCGAGTGGGAATCGAACCCACAACCGTCGCGTTACAGTCACACCCTTGTGCCACTGCGCCACAACGGCCTCTAAGTCTCTACATCGAAGTTAGGATACAATAAAACGGTAGTACAGTACTACGATAAAATACATCGTGTACAAACAAAACGTATACTTCTATAAACATTGATATTTCAATTGAACTTATATCAAAGGGTCGCCAATTTTCTTTTTATTTTATCTTTATGTTGCATAACAGTCATGTATTCTCAGAAGAAAGAGACATAAGTCTTTGTAGTTATGTAGAAATGATTTGTAACATTTTTCTTCAGAGTGATTTCTTTTAAATAATAACTGTGTTGCGTACACCGCCTTTGAGTAGTATTCAAGGCCAAAGTGCTAACTGAATAAATATTATATATCTATTTTTATATTTGCACATAGCAAAGAGAAACTGGGAGTTTAGTGTTACGACACTTTCATTCTCATTGAAATACTTCCATTCCCCACTTTCATCGCGTGTACAGACGTCTTTATTCTCCTGCGCGACGATAGCCTCTAGTGAATTTACTTGCTGCACTCATACCATACATAAGCAGAGAAGACATAAAGAATCTAGAGGCAAGAGAGTCGTTCTGCATTTCTTACCGAATTAAGTGGCGTAACTCTACACCGTGCTCTTGCCTTGATGCCAGAGCGAAAAAATGAAAATATTCATAAATAATAATTTATTTGTGGGTTATAAGTAACTCTAAATATTTTAATACAGGTAATTTTAATAAACAGAAATCCTTTTTATTATATAATACATACAAGTAAACCAATAATATTTTCACATAAAAAACATAATGTCACATATAAATGTTACGAGTGTAACGTTTCGTTCAAAACTTAGTCCAAATACTTACTCCGGAGCGAACGTCTCCCTTCTAATTAATCACGAGGGTTAAGAACTCCAGGTCCTCATTCGGGGGGAAGTTTAGCAGCAAAATTTGGCAAGTCGAGGCCGCAAACATCGAAAGACTTGTCGCTTATATTATATATATATATATAGTTTCAACCAGATTTTATATGATCGTCTGCCAAAAAGTTTCTGGATTTTCATTTTTGTATTGTTAAGAAAATTAATAAAGAATATTTTTATTTAATTTTTAAAAAACTATGAAAATATTTGTATGTCAGTTACTACTTTATTAATTGTTAGTGTAAGTGTAATCAATAATACTTCACACATCTTGGAATTATCTTCAAAAATTACCAGAGAGAGAGCAAATGAAAATATTTAATTTTTTCTTGAGAGAATCGTTAAGTGCGAGTCGGAATCGCCCACCCATGGTTCCGTACCAATTACAGGATTGTAGGTCAACGTAAAGTACAACTTATAAAAGTTTGCCGTCTAATTAACTCTTTTTCAAACAGCTGAGTTAAAACAATATATGTCATAAGCGCGAAGTAATTTACGTTACTTATATACAATTTCCATATACATACTTGGATGGCTGTACAGTCTATTTAAGTACTAACTAGATATCTAAGGTTAGATAGCGGAGTCTATTTAAGTACTAACTAGGTTTCACATGTACGGTCGTGTGATAATACTCGTATGCTGTTATCTCTCTAATCGCACGTTCTAAGCGAAGACTAATTTGTCTGCAAGTTTATATAAATGCATTCGCCGTTGTCTTTGTATCCTATGGGATTTGTGTTTTTATGGTTTGTGCAATATAGGAATGGTTAATATGTTCTGTTTTCTGTCATTTATTACTTTTATAGTTATATTATTATATATGAAATTCTACAGCTTTACATTTGACGCATATTGGTGTATGGGGTATTCTATAAAAAAAATATAAAAATTAAGTCAAATTTTATTACTTTCACGCTGTATCCTAAAACAATCAGTTTTCCATATTCCGACGAATTATGGAGGCATTGTATGTTGAGTGGCGTAACTCAACACAGCGGTTTGCCTCTACACCAGAGCGAAGAAACGAAAATATAAATTATTTCATTTACTTGAGTGAGCATCGAACCCACAACCTGTAGCGTTTACAGTCGCACGCTTGTACCACTGTGCCACGATATACTATTTTAAATTTTATATCACGAAATAAATTCTCTTTATTAGCTACATTATTAAAGTATAACACATATAGAAAAGAAAGATATACTTGTCCTTTAATGGAGTCAATTTTCAAGAGTTGTTTCCAGACCTATGTACTTCTATGTTTATACATAATATAGTTTTCTACATCGAAGTTAGGATACAATTTATAATAACGGCAGTAGAGTACAACGAGAAAATACATCGTGTACAAACAAAATGTAAACTTCTATTAACATTGATATTTCAATTGAACTTTGATAAAATACGAAATGGATCGAAAAAATGTAACTTATACCGGAGGGTTGCCAATTTTCTATCTTTATGTTTGAACAGTTATGTATTTTCAAACGACATATTCTTTGTAGTTTTGTAGAAATGATGTGCAAAATTTTTCTTCACAGTGTTTCGAACTCAGCCTTTGAATAGTATTCTATTATAATTGACGACGTTTTCCCATTAGAAATAAAGATATAAGTGAATAAAGTTTATATATTTATTTATTGCTATGTGCGGGATATAGAGTGACGCTAATCACGCTGTATCCCGCACATAGCAAGGTAAGCAGAAAGAACGTGAAAACCTAGTATTTAGGCACTTCGTTCCGGTTAACACTTGTCCTCCACTTTCCGTTCAATTCTGTAGGCACTGCGTGTTGAGTAGCAGAACTCAACGCCGCGCTTAACTAGCTAGTATTTAAAACTTCAAATCCAAATTCAGGGAACTTTAGCAGTGAAATTTGGCAAGTTGAAGCCGCAAACATTGAGAAACTTTTTATTTATATATACAGTAATTACTATCAGATTTTATGTGATTGTACGCCATTTTTTTTGTTTTGTAATATTAATAATATACAAATCTTTGTATGTTAGTTTTTTTGTTAATACATTATATGTTGAAGAGTTAAAAAATATTTTTAGCTGCCTCGACACTAGAGCAAAGATATTAAAATTTTAAATAATTGAATTTCGTCGAGAAGAGATCGTACCCACAACCGGTCACGTTTACAGTCGCACGCCTTTGCCTTTTGCTAACTTCTTTAAAAAAACTTATTTTTTCAGCTTCATGCTGCATCCTGGACGTAGAAGGATAAACAGAGGAAGCCTAGTGTTATGACACTCCACTCTTCACTTCCATCGTATTCTGGAGGCCATGCGTGGCGACTGGCCAATCTTCAAACATTGCCTCGAAACCAGAAAGAAAAAATGAAATTAGTAAATATTTGATTTCCTCAAGTGAAAATCAAACCCACAACCTATCTAACTTGTGCCTCTAGGCCAAGACTAGCTTAATGGCCTTAAAAATTCCTTTTTGTGTACAAATAAAAAATTAGTATACAAAAAGAATTATATTGCCAAAATAAGCTCTATTAAGAAAGACACGCCTCTAATGTACATTAGAGCTCAAGAAATGCTTAATGATTGCGCTAATGTGCCTAATAAATTATTAAAAGGGCCGTCTCCGCTAAAATATCTTATGTATTCACAAACATATTTGAGGTATAAAAGTAAATATATAATGATCTCGTCGGGATGTTAATGTTTATATGTAAAATTAATTTAATTTCAGAATGCTGTGACGATTTTGATGGTTTTTATATGTGTGTGTATATATAAGTTCAGTGATACTGTACTGTCCAATCTCTACAAAAAAATCTATTTCTGATACGCAATGTCTCTCTTTGGCAGAATATCGATATCGTTTTTCTCTGTAAAAGTATGATATGTGGTTTACAATTTCTGAAACTCTTGTAATAGTGAAACTGATAGGCGGGCTAAGCCATTAACAGCGCTTTGAACATCTACCTACATATTTGTATATGTAACGTAAAAGCATATAGAGTTAAAATTATTCATTTTATACTTACATGTGATTAGTATAGAAATATTTCAATTGTTTTATCTAATACTAGTTTAATTAAAAAACAATAACTCCAAGATAATATTTTTTTTATTAAAAAATACAGAAATAAATAACTAATTCATAATTTGTATATATATTTTTTATTATTTTTTAAGTCTAAGTAAAAAAGGTTTTCTCAAATCATACAAAGATATAATCAAAAATTAATATATATTACCTTAAACAATCAATAAATGATTAATTTTATTAAGGTAATATATATTAATATATATTAAAATTACTACCAAATCGTAAGATAGTACAATCGTATTTTCCCACCGTCCATATAAAATATAAATATTCTCAACATATTCGACCCTTACACCTACATTCTTGGGTATCGACCTAACTCTTGCCACATTGCAAGTGGTCCTAAGCACATAGTTGAAATATACGAGAGCACTTCACCCTAGAGGTCCTCCAGAGAGACCCAATTCTAACGATTAATTGAGTGGCCTAAGAGAAGCCGAATTGGCTATCGTGGATCTTATGTTGTGTTTTGAATCTTGAATGTATTTCTATTTCATATTATATTGAGGCCAGTCGTGGCGCAGGAGCATAAGCGTGTGACTGTGAACGCGCTGTTGTAAGTTCGATTTCTACTTGGGGAAACGAAATATATAATATTTTCATTTGTTTGATGTGGTGGCAATCAAGAGATCCAGGACTCGGCGGAAAGTTGAGTAAGGACGTATATCGATGGGAACCAAGTGTCTTCCATTCACTTTCAAGGTCTTCTTACTCTGCTGTGTGCGTGGTTTGAAACTAAAATAAAATGTCCTTGGCTTAATCTCGTTTTTTTCTCACGAATTACACAATAGATGAAGAGATAGCCAAGGATAGACAGTATTTTGAATTCAAATTTTTAATTTAAATAATTTATTAATTAATTTTATTATATTCCGTATCGCGTGTTAGCTAACAGCATAGACAAACCAAAACATCGCTCTTTCGTCTTTTTTTTTTTTAAATGCAGACTAAAATACACTTAACAGAATTTAGTAAGAAGTAATATATATTAAAAATATACATATTTATTAAAATATATATTTATTTTCCAATTAAATTTGAAGTACGACGTTAGCGTTTTATTTTAATTGATGAAGTATAAGTAGAGCGCGCTTGTCAGTTTCATTGACCACAAGCCATTGGAAGCTATCGTGGCGCAGGGGCTAAAACATGTGACTGTAGCGCAACGATTGTGAATTCGATTCCCACTCGAGGTAATATAACTGCGTTTCGTATTAGGTGATGCCGGGCCCCGGTGCCCTTCATCTCCACCTTAAAGGCTGGCAACGCACCTGTGACTCCTCTGGTGTTGCATGGGGTCGTGGGCGGCGGTGATCACTTACCATCAGGTGACCCGAACGCTCGTTTGCCTTGTCCTCTCCCATAAAAAAAATAAAATAAAAAAATAAAACTA
Organism: Heliconius aoede; assembly: GCA_037355905.1. Classification (NCBI taxonomy): domain Eukaryota; kingdom Metazoa; phylum Arthropoda; class Insecta; order Lepidoptera; family Nymphalidae; genus Heliconius; species Heliconius aoede. Next base: position 446,059 of record JBAIZZ010000023.1, read on the forward strand.
TTATTTATAAATATTTTCATTACTTCGCAAAAAACATGAATTCTGCCACTTAACACTCAATGCCTCGAAAAATCTATGGGGATTAGAGCTACTTGACACAAGGTTCCCTCTTCCCGCCCAGCTGTATGCGTGATAAAGCGTGAAATGAGAAACAAAATATTCAAAAAATGTTTGAAAATTAGCACACTTTTCCCGACGAAACGAACGTTCCGTAAAATTTAATAATAAATAAGTGTTTCAACGATTTCCTGCGCCACTATTCAGCAGGATCTATGACGACAATTCTAAAAATATTTTATATACACATGTTATTTCAGCCAGCCAACAGGACTGCAATATCGCAGCCCATAACTCAGGCGAGAAAATTAAATTTGCAGGCAGTACTTTCAAAGTGGTGGCCGAGGTGTGAAGTCTAGTCAATGCATCTGTATAGTGTATAATATATGATGTAACCGATATATATTTTTTTTATTCACGCTGTATCCCGCATGTAGCAAGGTAGGCACAGAGAGACCCGTTGTTCCATAAAATTTCATACATTTCTCGAAATATATATATAAATATCACTACAATATTAATTAAAACTATTAATTAAAACAATTTAATACAAAACCTTTGCAGTATATATACAGTTAATATTTTCTTATATTGATAAATACTTTATTTATTTATTATTAATTTTTTGTTTAATCTACTATATAGAAATCTAGATTTTATTATTGTAAATTGGCTATTTCTAAATTTTGTTCTCATAGAAGGAATAATCTGGCATTTTGAACGGTTAATAATTCGCAGTAGTTGTTTATTCTCTCAGTAGAGAATTTTAACAGCTTACAAAACATTACTTTTTACAAAGATCTCTGTACTCTTTCTAATTAATGAAATTTTATTTTTGATGCACCACGCCATAAGTTTTTAGTTGTTACGTGTCTTAATATTTTAAATATCCTAATAAGCTTCTGAATTCTAGAACTGGTGAAGTCTATATGTTGGTTCCAATATAGGCGTTACTGTTAGGACCACAATTACATAAATAAGAATTGTCATACAGACTGTTATGCAGTTCTATTTTGAAATCGTTTTCAAGGTGAATTTTGTCATTTATAGTAAAGAACATGTAATTTGTTTATCTATTTTAGTAAGTAGGATTTCAGCCAGAAAAATATATATAAGTCCTTCTCTACAGATCACTTTACAGCATTCCATGATGAACCCGAAAAAACGATTGCAGTGCTTCACACTGTATCCTGCACACAGCAGGGTAGACAGAGGGAACCTCGTTATTGAGACACCCCATTACCCACTTTCTGCCGAATTCTGAAGGCATTGCATGTTGAGTGGCTGAACTCAACGCCGCAACATCTACACTTAAATAACTAATATATTTCATGACAACAACATGACAAGGGATATAAATCAAAACACAATATTGCTTATATTCAAAATATTTATATTGCTAAGAATCTCACAGGCAAATCCATACACATATTTCTATAAAACAAACCATTCATACCAAATGTCGGTGTAAAATATCTTCTCAACACCTCTCTTACTTCTGCGACAGTTATGGCAGGTACACCTTCATAACCAGATTTAATATAAACAGAATTATTTAAGCTTTGGGGATTACAAAAATAACCACCATCAAATTTACTGAAAGGATCCCCACTTTTCTTCTTACTGTCTTGCCGAATTAAAAATACAGCATCTACTATTTCTGCAACAGTCTCATATGCAAAGAAACATAAAACTTCTAAAGCTTGATTGCTAATTTTAAATTCTTTATTTGGGTTTATCCATTTTTCTAATTTTAAAAATCCTTTGTTAAGACCGTAACCTGTTCGAAAAGAAACACACCTGGCTTTATGGTATGCTTCATACTTTTCAAATGACATTGACTCACTAATCTTAGCAGCTCGGACCTTTCTTAAGTAATCAATAGCATCAAATTTAATCTGACTCAGTTCATCAGCTTCGTCAAACTCTTTAATAATTTCTATATGAGTGCGTTTCTTTTTCATTGTTATGTCTTTATCATCATCTAATATAATACCTGGTAAAATTGTTTCAGCTTGAGTACCGGTTGTTGAATGTCGATTTTTATCAATTTGATCCAATTTAATCTGATAATCATGGAGTCTTTTTAACTTTACAAGATTCTTTCTTGCTAAATATATAAGATCATAATTAGTTATTGAATTGGCTCCTCTCAAAAGTGATAAGTTATATGCTTCTTGAAGCATCCACCTTAATTGCTGTAAGACAATATTTTCGACTAACACAACAGTTGCTGCATTAGGATTGGGGCTATCTCCAAAACCATGCATCATACTTGATATTTCTTTTTGAAAATTAGTTACTTCAGGGGTGTCGACAGTGAAGTAAGAAACCATTGTCGCCTTAAATACACAAATCTGCGTTTACTAAATCTTATGGTATTATTTATTCACGCTTATATAAACGCTTCGTCGATTAAACATAGTAAACCTTTAGGTTTGGAGAAATCACAACAAAAGATAACTTCAAATAAACAAATTGAACTGGTTATAGTTTTTGATTTATATAGGATATTGTTTATCAATAATATTGTCTTATATTTAGTATCAGCACTTATAGGATTATAATCAGAAACTACTAAACAGAACTATTGATAAATTTAATATCAAACGTTAAATTTAAGATGTTGCCAGCTATTAGATTTAACAGGCTACAAATCTTATTTGTAAATATTTTTATTAAAAACATCAATACCTTTTCTGTACTACTACTTATTTCATTCTGATTTCATTTTATATGTGACGTAGTTTATCATTTCTTATGTCTAGTTAAAGAAATAATATTTATAATAATATGCTATGCTTTTACCTCATTATGGCTTTGTTTAATAATGATATGAGTAAACTCAATAGAGCACTAGATTTACATATACTGTTTATACTAATAAATGCAATAGGATAATATTTATTTTTTATTTATGTCATTGGAAATCAAAAGGAGACATAAATTGAACGCACTAATTCCTTTGCTTACCAAATCAGCTGATTTTGACTTTGACATAAAAAAACTTTGTTCTTTGAGTTATGACGATCTTAGCACAATATTAGTGATTAAAATAGAATTTTTATTGTTGTGTAATAAAAAAAGTAATATTTTATTAGTTAATATATTTGTTCTGTTATGTAGCACATACGTACGTAACTTTGTATAAAATAATGTCTCGATTTGCAATTATATCTTATTGTGAGTTTCTAAAATATTGTAAATATATAACCTCCTATTGTAAATAATTTTAGAATTTAGCAGCAAGTTTAAAACTGAACCAAACCAAGTAGAATAATGCTTCTGAGAAGAAACTTTTTGAATCTCAAATCAAACATTGATATTTTGTCTCAAATAAGAAAGATATCATGCTGGTCGTGCGGAAATGTCTCACCTGTAACATTTAAATTATTCTGTTCCAAATGTAACGCACTACAAAAACCGGAAAGATCTGAAAATTATTTTAAAATTCTTGGAGTAGTGGAAACATATGATTTAGATGAAAGTGATTTAGCTAAAAGATACAAGGAGTTGCAGAAACATTTACACCCAGACAAATATGCAAATAGGTGACTTATAATGTAGTATATATGTTTTTTAAGTTCTCTTTTTTGTATATATGACATGTCATTTATTATTTTTTGTATTTCATCAGAAAAAAAGAAGAGCAAGAAATATCAGCACAATATTCTTCATTAGTTAATGATGCATACAAAACCCTATTGGAACCACTTACAAGAGGTACTTTATCTTTTTATATATAAGAAACTTTTTTTTACCTCTTTATAGTATTTTATATTAATTTTTTTTCAGCTTCACGCTGTATCAATTCTCATATTTATAGTCACATTCGGTTCCACTACCCTGACATGACCTCTATTTTATTTTAATATAATGTAATCGTCATTTTATGTATCTCTATATTTTATTGTACTTAATAATACATATATGTTTTTTAACAGACTTGTTTACGCATACTACTTTTATTTAAATCATTTATTTACAGTTGTCATAAATAAATGATGTAAATAAAACTATTCTAACAAGATGAACAGCATTATAGCAATCAGAAGTTGTCGACATACTTCTTAAAACACAATTGATCTGGTTAAAATAGTTTTAATTTAAATATTGCAAAATTCAAATATCTTATTTACATCTTGTTAAATATTATTCATAAACAGGTATTTACATGCTACACTTAAGAGGGAAAGAAATACCAGAAAACACACAAATAGATCAGGATTTTCTTATGGAAATCATGGAAAAGAATGAGGAAGTGGAGAACGCAGATACTGAAGAAGAAATAATGAAATTAAATAAAGAAAATAAACAAGTTATTAAAACTTTACAAAAACAATTATCAACCGCTTTCTTTGATGGTGACTTAAAAAAAGTTACACATCTGTTAGGCCGAATGAAATATTATACAAGTATTGACAGCCAAATACAAACAGCAATTAGAAATAAAGGTATTATAAGATAAATTAAATAATATTATAATTTTCTGGAAGTTTGTAAATAGCAGAATATTTAAATAATATAAAAATTTGAATAGTATCAATTGTTTTTTCATCTCACAAACCACTTATGATTTATAATATTATTTTCATTACATATTTTTATTTATTTTCTTTAACTTATTTACCATTCAATAGTATTGTTTTTTTTATTTTTTAAGAGTTTAACACATGTTGAGTAAAAATTAATAATTCATTAAATTAACGTGTTATTTTAAATTTGCATAAAGATTAAAAAAAAAACAAATTTTAGCTACAAATGAAACAAATGTTTACAAATGAAAGTTGTAAATAAAACAATAAAAAGAACTAAATTATAGAAGAAAATATTTTAATCACTCCAAATCATATAATCGGATCGGATAAAAATCGGATCCTATTTAGTAGCAATAAGACCAATGGGAAATAACGATCTTCAAGTGTGTGACTGTAAACGAAACCGGATGTGGGTTCGATGCCCACTCGAGGAAATGAAATATTTATCATTTTCATTTCTTCGCTATGATGTCGAGGCAAAGCTCGGTGTTGAGTTCCGCCACTCAACACGCAATGAATCCAGCGGAAAGTGGGGAACGGAGTGTCTTAACACTAGGTTCCCTCTGCCTACCCTGCTGCGAGAAACAGCGTGAAGCTGAAAAAAAATATCTTGTTTTTTTTTAATGTTAACCACTTACGTAGCCTCTCACGTAGCAATTCACCTCGAGCACAAGAGCGCACAATGCTAGAAGGTGTAACCAGTGGGTCTAGATCACACTAGTGGGTGTGATTCAGATAGCTTTGTGAAATGTCATAGCATGGACGGGACAGCAAATAAATATTAGTGAGAAGAATGCGAGAGAAATTCGAAAGTCTGTTGCGGGAGGACCTTTGAAAAGGCCTCCGTGGCTTTGGACCTTGGTGCATGGAGAGTGGATACGCCCAAAAATTTAAGACCTGATCATCTGACCGATTTTTTAAACGGTACTTCCTTTTAAAAAGAATAAATGAACTCGAGCCATGTAACTAGTGTTGAGCCCGAGAGATGGATCTATTTAATTGGTTTCTACAAACAATAATTAATCATGGTGCCGTATCATTACAGCCACAGACAGAAAAAACATGAGTAATTGTACCGAGCTGCCTTCTTAAATACATATTACTATGAAAATAAAAACTAGTTTTGTTTTCCATTCTTGCTTGTCCACTGTAATTAATATATATTTATAAATTATTTATTTATTTACACTTTATTGTTTATTAAGAAAAATAAAACGAATGTATACTACATACGACTTTAATATATATAATAATACTAATTATAGTAATGAGTTGCGCATATTGATGTCATTTCAATCATCTTTTCAATGATAATTTTTCAGAATTTTTTTAAAATTAATAATTATAAATACTTTTTTGACGCTAGTGTACGTACCTATTGTTTCGGTCACCATTCGATGAATGTTTTAAAAGCGTAGCTTTGAATCCAGAATTCTAAAACACATTGGCCAATGGCTGAAAAAACTTTCTTATCTCTAGTTTTTAGCGTATTTTCTGAATATCCATTAAGGTTAAAAACATTGTATGTATCCCATACATACAATAATTTTATATATGTATAGGGCCAGTCGTGGCGTAGGGGCACAGTGTGACTGTAAACCTGACTGGTTGTGGGTTCAAACCCCACACTAGGAAACGAAATATTTATTTAAATTTATATTTCCATTTCTTCGCTCTGGTGTCGAGGCAAAACGCATCAATGAGTTCCGTCACTTCACATGATATTAGATACTATTGTGTGACTTGAATAAATAAATAAAATGAATATTTCCATAAGTTTAGCTATCTCATTAAATATTTATTTCATAAATAATTAGATTCACGGTCGAAAACGAACACTCATCTTCTCAAGTCAGGAAATAAACTTTTTAATTGTAATCATAGTCTATGTACCTCAGAGCAGCTTAGGATGATTGATGCTTGTAAAATGTAAACTAGACATTATTTATATATCATTTACGGTTTACAACGAAGTATATATCGATATATAGTATTTGATACATGCAATTTTATTTAAGATATTACATTTTTTTTTCAATATTATCATTACCGTAATACTAGTAATACTATTGCAATGAGAAATCTAAAAAGACTAGACTGCTTCTTTAATTTCTGAACCCGGTGCAGTTCCAATGCGACATGTGGGAATACGAAAAAAGGGACCGAATATTTGCCAGGAACCCCGCATAATTCAAAGACGTCCCGACTGTTATTCCTTTTTTTTTTTTTTTTTTATGGGAGAGGACAAGGCAAACGAGCGTTCGGGTCACCTGATGGTAAGTGATCACCGCCGCCCACGACCCCATGCAACACCAGAGGAGCCACAGGTGCGTTGCCAGCCTTTAAGGTGGAGATGAAAGGCACCGGGGCCCGGCATTACCTAATGCGAAACGCAGTGGCAAGGACCACTACTTCACGCCGGTTTTAAGATGCCGGGGGTGGTATTAAATCCGGTCGAGTCTGCCCATGCGTGTTGCCATTACTGGCGACGTGACTCTCCCACACGTACTTTAGTCGCCTCTTACGACACCAACAGTACCAGGGTGATCCTATTCTAAGCCGGGAACACACGGCTGACTTCACCAGAGCGAAGAAATGAAAACATAAATAAATATTTTCTTTCCTCGAGTGGGAATCGAACCCGCAACCAGTCGATTGTGCAGCTAATAAGCTATTGAGCTTTTCTTTTTTTTTTTAGTTTTATGTAGTCGGGGATTTTGTTTTTTTAAATATATATATTTTTTTGTATCATATTATCCTACTTTAGATGTTTTCAAGATTTTGCAAATGGAAAATATTAGAATTATGAAGGTTTTTTTTTTTTGAATAGAAAATATCAAAATTACGATATCCAAGTACAAGATACTTCTTGTGACAGCTGTAAAAGTTTGATGTGTAGGCTCCAAGAAAGTTATATAGCATTTGGATTCTTAAGTATGAAGAACGGTCGCGAACTGAGCTGACGTTACACAAAGTTAGCAACGAGTTCACGTGGAACATACCTGTTCGGGAGTACTGCATAATGTTATTCTGTGCTTGGATTTTCTTCATTCCATATTTTGGAGAAGGTATTGAAATTTTTTTTTAAAATATTTATCATATAATCAAAAAAATCTACGTCATGCTGCTTAGTGCTAAGACACTCCTTTTTCCATTTCCCGCCGTGTTTTTCGAGGCATTGCATGTGGAGTGGCGGAACGCTATTGCCTCGATACCTGAGCGTCGAAATGAAAATATAAATTTAAATAAATATTTAATTTCCTTGAGTGGGGATCGAACCCACAACAAGTCGCGTTTACAGTCACACCTTGTGCCTCTGTGCCACGACTGGCCTCAATTTTATATTTTTATTATAAAGATCAAATCAAATCAACTCCCCGCTACACTCAGCAGGCAAAAGAGGGGGCCTAGTGTTATGACACTCCGGTCGCCACTTTCTACCGAATTTTTCGGGGCATTACGTGTTGACTGGTGGAACACAACAGAAATGAAGAAATGAAAATAATATTTTCATATAAATAACAATTCAATTTCTCGAATGGGTATCGAATAACAAGAATCGCGTCGCACGAATTAGATCTTGGGGGAAAAATCAATATTTCATTTAATTTCAGTAAACAGTGAATATTCCAATCGGGTTCTAAACGGATCCCCCACGTCTATACAACAATATCCAATCTTAGCCCAAATGCTGTTAGACGTATGGGGGACGTACGACTACATTCAGCACTGCGCAGGAGTCATTATAACCTCACGCCACGTGATTTCCAGCGCCCATTGCTTCCAGTACAACCAGGATACTGGTAGAAAGTAAGTAAATATCAGAGTCAAAAAAATTATATTCAAAATAAAAAGTTACATGCTTAATTTTTTGAACGTCTAACAATTTACCACCAGTTCACTAAAGTTAATACCTCAGACCTGACAAGAACCGGCGCAAGAAACTCAGAAGGAGAGTTAGACACCGTCCTACCGTAACAGACAGATAAATGATAAATTACATCACTTTGTTTATAGTAAATATAAATAGGATAATGGTGCATTTTAATTATTACCGGACCGTATAGGATTTGAAGTCACGACTTGCGTTGTCCTATACAATACAGTTTGTCATTAAATAATTTAAATAAATATAACATATGCTAAGTTCATGTGGAATGGTGACTAGAACGCTAGCAGAAACTGAAATTTTTTTCTGGATCTCCTTTTTTATATTTATACCACATATTGTCACTTAGTTCTACGTGCTTCATATTTCATCAGAATTCAAAACATTGTATATTCAGGAATTGAACTGAACGCCGCACTTTGTCTTATCATCAAAGAGAAAATTTAAAACTGTAAACGCAACAGGTTGTAGGTTCGATTCTCTCTCGAGGAAGGAAGGTTATGAAATATTTAATATTTCCATTTCTCCACTCTTGTAATGAGGCAGTGTGCGTGACACGCAACGCCTCCACCAACACTTAAACTGGAAACGGAAGTGTCTTAATGCGAACGGTGTGTCTTAACACTATAAATAAAAAAATCCAATGCATCAAGATGGCTTCATACATATTTCAATCCTTTTATATCTAATTACAGTTACACACTACCACAATACTGGAAAATCCGTGTCGGCTCTACATATCGCACCCGAGGGGGGGTGCTGCATAAAGTGAAAACTATTGTACCTCATTACGGGTTCGACAAACACTTTTATACAAATGACATAGCCGTGGTCGTTGTCGCCAAGAGGTTTACTTTAGGTAATTTGGTGAGACAAGGGACTATAATCAAACCGGGAACCGAATTGACACCTAACTCTGTATGTACATTGGTTGGATGGGGCGCGACTGAGGTTTATTTTTTATTATTATATTTTATTATATAGATATTCCTATTGTTATACTATTATTGTATTATACTTATAACACTATAGATTATATATAGATATACAGGCTATATTTTTTTCCGTGAATAGGTTTCTTTTTTTTTAATTTTTCTCCTAAATAACTTATGTTTACTTTCACATTGTATTCCCCAGCTAGGTAAGCAGAGGGAACTGAACATTAAGACATTCCGCTCTCCACTTTCCGACTAATTTCCGAGACTTGTCTCATCTTCTAGCCAGAGCGAATAAAATAAATTAAACAAAAATAAATTATTCCCATGAGTGAAAATCGAATTCACTACCAAATCGTTTACATTCAGACCCAATACGGCTGCACCACGACGGTCTAAAGGCTCTACCTTTACTTACTTACCTTAACACTTAACTTACCATAACTTACTTTTACAGAAAGATGGTCCACAGCCCGATCAGCTACAATACTCTATGATGCTAATAATCAATCAAGAAGAATGTAAGACACATTATCAAACGATTGGAGCAATTATTGCGGATTCCATGATCTGTGCTGGTCAGCTCGATGTTGATGGAGTTGACGGCTGCTTCGGTGATTCTGGAGGGCCTTTACTTTATAAGGGCGTAGTAGTCGGCTTGGTATCTTTTGGATATGCTTGCGGTCTAAAGTATTATCCAGGGGTATACACGAAAGTATCATTTTATACCGATTGGATTTTACAAACTGTGTCAAGTAATAAATAATTGAAATCTATATTTGTGTTATTACCAGCTTCACGCTGTATCCCGCACACAGCAGGGTAGGCAGAGGGAACCCAGTGTTAAGAAACTCCCTTCCCCACTTTCTGCCTACTGTCCCACATTTGTGAAGGCATTGCGTGAAGTCAACGCCGCGCTTTACCCTGACACCAGAGCGAAGAAATGGAAATATAAACGTTAATAAATATTTCACTTCCTGGAGTGCGGGATCGAACCCATACAGTCACACCCTTGTGCCGCTGCGCCACGTTGGCCTCTTACTATAATAGCTAACATCAAATAGTCTTATAACAAATTTAGTTAACATATATTTAGTAATTCATAAAATACATGAAAAATAAAAAACATAATAGCAATATCTTGCACTTAATCTTTTATCAATTAGCTTAAGAAACACAGAAATTTACATAATATAATCTGCATCTTTACATGTCATCAATCTGTCACCTTAAGCAAAATGGCGGGAAAAAATATAATTGCTAATGTCAATAGAAAGAAAAATATTTATAATAATTAATTATTATATGTTTTTAACTTATGCTATTAGTGTGAACAATTTCAAGAATTATAATATTTTTTATATAACTCAACTCCTGAATAGTGTAAGGATACTCAATATTTTCTGGCTTATTTGAGTAATTTCCTTCACTATCACGTGTAATTTTATTCAAATTATAAGGTAGCAAAAATGTTAATTGGAAAAATGTTGATATCTATTATTATTATTTTTTTTCGTTTTCTATAATGTGCGACAATTTCAATAAAATTAAGACATTAATTAATAAAACAGACCGTATATTTTAAGACCTTAATTTTAAGACTTTAATTTTAAAATTACAATTTCCCGCTTATTATTATTTTTTGCTAAATCTGTCAATGTCAACATACTGAGAGTATTCAATGTTTTTATTTCTTTTCGTATAGTATTTGCTATTATTATTTATAACTGTGATCTCATATCAGATCTAATGATATTGATACCAATATTTAGGCGTATGCCTAGAGTATTTAATTTTTATTAAAGTGAAACACATAACTTTATTAAGCACCATGTAAAATGAATGATGACGATGATATAAATAACTATGTTCCTTCTCTGTTAAATCCGAGATCTATAAGCAATAAAAACAATATATCACTTACACAAGTAAGTCTTTTATAAATATCGCCAATAATATTTACAATTACGGTCATGATTAATCTAAAGATATGAATAGTGATATAGCCAAGTATATCTATGTAATAAATGTGTGCATTTACAATTTTTTTTATCAATTTTATTAATTATAGTGTGTGAATCTCAATGAATCTTAAAATATTGTGTTTCAGAAGTCAGTAGTTTCTACTTCATTATCCTTAAAAAGAAAATCCCTTTTTAAAAATAATTTAAGTCAGGTATGTATATAGACATCTTATTTTATTATAATTCATTTTTATATTTGATTGACTAATATTTTAGTATAATTTTCATTGCAGATATCTAAATATGAGAATGAAAATTTAACTGACAGAAATTTAATTCAAGAGAGCTTTAATTATATTCCAAAAAGAAAGATTTCCATTGAAGAAAAACCTTTGAATAATAATTGTCTAGAATGTGTTCCTGTTAGCTTAGATGTGCCAATTTGTAATAAAAATATTAGTATTAATAATTTGAGTGATATTAATGGCTTCACAAAAACTAAATTACATAATAACAAATCAGTAGATGATAATAGCATCATAAATAGTGAGTGCTTAACAGAAAATGAATTTGATGAGAAACCAACAATAGGTCTTTCATTCTGCATTATTAACTGTGACACTATAAATGTGAATTCAAATAAAAGTAATCTAAAGAAAATTGAAGTGAAACATGAAGGAAACAATGTAAATATTGATTGCGAACTAATAGAAGGATCACAATTATCTGAAGTAAGTTCAGAATATAAATCAAATATGGATGAAACTCATTTCAATCTGCCAAAAAGGAAAGCTGTCACCGTTAATTTAGAAATTAAAAAGCAAAAGCTATCTACAGATAACAATGTCATACCCAAAGTTCTATTTTTAAATACAAATGCCATTGAAAGTCTGGCGCATGTCATTGTACAGCCACCAAATTATAAATTATTGAAGGCCAAAATTACTGATAACAAACTGATTGGGCATAAAATAAATGGAAAAAGTGAATTAAAACAAATATCTATAGATAAATACTTTCGATGTACTAATAAGGTGAAAGCAACAAAATCTTTATTGGAAAATAAAAAGATTAAGCAAAATGTGTGTCAAGTGAAAGACAATGATTTTCAACCGGAAATGAGCAACAACTCAGTTCTACACAATATTGGAAGAGCATCGGATAAAACTTATAGAAATGATTCGAAATCCCCTCTGCTTAAAAAAGTACTGTC
>JBAIZZ010000023.1:458754-490379 GCA_037355905.1 Heliconius aoede
AACTTTGTTAACGACATCACAATTCTGTTCAATCTCGTGTAACCACCGTTTGACATTGGCGAAGGACTCCCCATTAGTGACATCGTACACAACGATGACGCCGTGAGTCCCTCTGTAATAAGTGCTCGTTATAGTCCTGAACCTCTCTTGGCCCGCGGTATCCCATATCTGCAGTTTAACTCGTTCACCATTTATCTCTAAAGTTCTTATTTTGAAATCAACACCAATGGTTGTAATGTAACTACCGGAAAACGTGTTGTCGGCAAACCGCAGTAGGAGACAGCTTTTACCTACACCTGCAACACAAATACAGCATTCCACTATATAACTCTGAGGAGAAAGGAGTAAAACTTTTGATCACTTGCGAACTCAGGCCTCGCCCACTCACCACTGTCACCGATAATCAGTAGTTTGAAGAGGTGATCAAACTCACGAGCCATTTCTTTTTATTTATATATGAATACACCCCTAACTGGTCATGTGTTTATTGATAGCGACAGTAACAGATCAACAATTTCTAGTATCGAAATGTTAGACAAACGCATGCCGTAGAACATTAGCTTGCGTCACTTTATAAAACGTCCGCCATTATTTTTCAGTACTGTCTGCCGTTCCGTTGTATATTTTTTTTATTGAAGCACAGATAAATAATACCTTTATTATAAACACTAGAATAGACTGATTTTAGAGAAACGTGTACTGATCTATTTTCGATACTGTTGATATACAAACAATGACTTTTATTTTACATAAATATTACAAATAGTATTAATAATTTATTTTAGCTACTATATTTTTCTGCAACTATGAGCTATACGATATTTATAAATGTGAAGCCAATTCTTTAAAGTTATTTTTACTGCGATTAAAATTAATCTGAGTTATCGACTTAAGTGTTCATTTAAATATTATGGTAGACAAAAATGATACTGTAATTATTAATTACTCCATTATTGTTATACAGTATCGAGTAATCGAGTTGCCACGCCACAGATGCATAAAGATGAGTCATGTCATGACTATGTCATGTTTGTCGTTTCGAACGAAACTGTCATATCAGAGATAAAAATTGTACATTAGGTGTGGTATTGTAAATTTCTAACTTGTTTTTCTTTAACCGATTATAATGTCCGCTACTTTAAAACCATATTTAACAGCAGTGCGCCACACGCTTACATCTGCTATGTGCTTAGAACATTTCTCGTCTCAAGTCGTAGAGAGATATAATAAACCGGAGGTAGAAGTGGGTACAAGCAAAGAATTGTTATTAAATCCTGTAACCATATCGCGGAACGCTAACGAGAAAGTGTTAATTGAATCGTCTATAAATTCTATCAGAATAAGTATAATGATTAAACAAGCGGATGAGATCGAAAAGATTTTATGTAAAAAGTTCATGCGTTTCATGATGATGCGCGCGGAAAACTTTATCGTTCTGCGGCGGAAACCAGTCGACGGATATCATATCAGTTTCCTGATTACAAATTTCCACACAGAGCAAATGTATAAACACAAATTAGTCGATTTCGTTATATATTTTATGGAGGAAATAGACAAGGAGATCAGTGAAATGAAACTAGCTGTCAACGCTCGCGCTAGGATTTGCTCCGAGGAATTTTTGAAAAGATTTTAAATTCTGAGACGAGACAAGAAGAGATTCTAAACTCATAGCAAAAATGTTGTTAATGGACTGATAAGACTTTTAATTTCTACTATAAGTTATCTTGTAAATATTCAATAATTACTATATTATAATTTGTATGCATTTATTTAGAAAGTTCTTAATTAAAACAAAAAACTGAATTCAAAACAGTATTTATTAATATCAAAAATTACTTCAATGCTTTTCATTATGTATAAGAACATGACTTTATATTATGTATTAGGTAATCTTTACTAAGAAAATATTAATAAACTTCTTTATGAAACTTGTTTCATTGGTATTGAATAAAACATCACACACAACAGGGCAGGGAGAGGGAATTTATGTGTTAAGGTACTATTCTACCTGTTTTCTGGAGAATTCTGAATGTTTTTACTGTTGAGTGTTGGAACTTGACACTGCACTTTGTCTTATTACCAGAGTGAGGTAATCCAAATACCACATCAATCCCATGCACCATAACTGGCCTCACTTGTCAATTAATAAAGAATGAAATAATAGATTATCCTTAATGTATTATTTTATATATTTGCTTTATTTACTAAACACTTCACCAAATAAAACTTGTCATAAATTTCATAACATAAAGAGAATTAATTTTAAAATTTTTAAAAAATTTTGCATCATATACATTGAATCAAAATAGGATTAAGAGTTTGATGATACTTTTGATATCATATATTTAATGTACGACTTCAGTCAGTCAGTTTTTAGACTTTGCAGTACGTAAAGTGAATCCTTCTCCTTTGAAAGCCTCAAAAGGCTCTGATGGTGTATCTTCTTTTGCGCTGGGTGGTCTTGAATTTCTGATAAATCTTAGTGTACCAAGAACAAAGTCATAGTCTGGTATCCCCCGAACATAAGGCTGAAACAAAGGATAAATTATAAATTGCAATACTAATCAAAACCATTGTGGTGCAGTGGAACTGTGTGACTGTAAACAAAATTTTTGTGGGTTTGATTCTCAATTGGTGCAATGAATAATTTTTATTTCCCAACTCTTATAAACACAAAATGTAGTGTTGAGTTCCACCACTTTTTTCAAATTCATAAGAGATATTTACTCATAGTTAATTATTTACATCTGTAAATATTCTTGTTTTAAAAATACAACCAAAACCATGTAATAAAAACAAAGTCTAGATATACATAATTTGTTTCACATCTCACCTGTCTTGAAGTTGATGCTTGAGGCTCTGAATCACTTTCACTAGTTAATTTCTTCTTTTTGCCATCCAATCTATTTCCCTCCCCACTGAATGCTATAAAGCCACTGGGTTCCGGCATCATGGCTGCCGGGTCTTCATCCATGGCTCCTATGTCTGAGCTTCCTTCTCCACTTCGGCTTATGTGATCTTCCTCCTTATATCCCACTGGTGGAGCAAACTCAACCTGTTTAAACATATTTATTAAATAAAATATTTCTATAAATTTTATGTATTTTGTATCTTGTACTTGCACAAACAAAGTTATTTATGTTACACATATAGGCAATGAATGTTTGTGGGTTTGTCACTCATTCAAGGGAATGAATAATTTTCATTCCCTTTTGAGCTTAACAATAAAAACTTTATGTTGAATACAATGTGTAGCTGTTAAAAATATATAAATGTTGCATGTATATAAAAAAAACAACCTATGCACTAGTGTTCAAGTGAAAACAACTAAGAGTTTTGTATTATGTGCTACATTTGGAGTCGACTTTTGAGTGGAGTGGACATTTGAGTGGAGGTATCTTTGACCGCTGATACAGTAGGTTACATTGAAATGATTAACTTATATTAACAAAATAAGATATATTATGTTTCTGAATAAATGGACTATCCAAATCAAAAATAATTTAGCAATTCGAACTATAGTATATGTATACATACATTCATATCACATTCAATAATAATAACTGCATTCCCAGGTTTAGTTTCCAGTACACACAGTTCATAGACCTTTGAATTGTATTTTATTGCTATTACATCACCATTTGTTAAACATGAAAAATTTCTTAAGCAGTTTTCGAGCACTGAAATAACAATTTAAAAATCATTAAAACGAATATATTATTATATATAAAATATACTTTTATGATTATTTTTTATATTAAAAGCTTTAACCTACCTGCTTTAGGATTAGTGATATCAAGGAAATCTTCTGATAATGGTTGAAACTTAGAGAATGTAGCTACTGGTAAAGACGCACTCTCTATCTGAATTAAGGCTCCTTCTTCTAATACAAGATTTGCCATCATCTATTAGAAATTATAAATTATAAATCTTTTGTGTCATTGATTGTTATTACAAACACATGGGTTGTGGGATTCACTTAGGAGGAGTAATAACATTTTCACTTCCTTGCTCTGGTAAAACAAAAAGTAGCATTGAGTTGCACCACTCAACTGTCAATGTCTTATCACAAGGTTTCTTAAGTATACACAACAAAGAAAAGAGATAAATTATGTTATATTTCAGCATTTTTATATACTATTAATTGCTCTAAGTAATAGTTTCAATTTAAATAAAAATACAATTACTAACCCAATGTGGTAAAAATACTCTTCCTTCATCTGCAACAAACTCTAGTACTCCACAATGTGTAATCCTTCTAGTTTTTTTATTTGTCAATTTAAATATCATAGGATATTCAATGTTCAGTCTAGTCAACTGCTCTAAAGCTGAAGGTGGCATTATAACTGTGAATAAGAATAATCATATAAAAATAATAATTAATTGAGCCTGTTGTGGTACAATGGTACAGAATCTGGCTGTAATGGTTACGAGTTTGATTTCCCCTCAGAGGAATAGCTGCATTTAAGAGTATTTTTATTTTTTTCCTTTGGTAGACAAAGCATGGCATTAAGTCAAGACATTCAACATATGATGCCATAATACAGTATGTTTTTAGGTATTATATGTTGAATGTCTTAACACTAGGTTTCCTCTGAAGCTGCTTTTTATTTCGTTGCACATTATTTTGAATTACACATTTTCAATTTATACATATAGAGACAGCCCACCATTTAAAAAACTTCTTCTGCAGATGAAGTATTTTTCTGATTTCCTTATAATCATAGTACAAAATGCAAGCAATAAAAAATAGATGCAGTTACAGCTTGATTATAAGTTGTTGTACTCATTAATAAGCAAATATTAATTATTGAAAAATAATCACAAAGATAAGCTGTAATTGACAATAAAAATGGTTTGGGAAGATATCGTTTTTTTTTAAAGATATTTGACAACTTGGCCATATGTTTAATGTTAATTATTTAAATGTAATTATAAAATATAAATTGAGACTTACTTTTCCCTCCTCTTTCAACATCTTGTCTTTCATTTCCAGGTAGCATAGAAACGGAGTAACATCGATAAGTCATTATAAAAGGTCTTGTAATTTCATGAAACATGTTGAAACCAAACTGAAACTTAAGAAATATAGTCAAACAATGAGCTTCCTTGAATCCATAAAGCTGTTTACAAATGTTTAAATTTATTTACCATTTTGATTAATTTTGTTTAAACAATAGAAAACGATTAAAAATAACTGCAAATCATTTACTGGATGCAATCAAAACACAAGACTTAATCTGTTGTTAAATGTCAAATTTCTCGTTGTCAGTTTGACAATTAATTTCAATATGTGGCTTATATTTTATGCCTAAAAGGCATAAAATATAAAGCTACATATTGAAATTAATTGTCTTTTAAGTAGTAATAAAAATATTTTGAAATATATCGGTAGCTAATTTTCACTCATTATTAATCATCACGTAACATTATTATTTATTATTATTTCTTTACTCTGGCATCAACCTAAAAGCCCGAGTTTCAAGTTCCACCACTCAGCACGCAATGCTTCGAATAATGTGGTGGAAAGTGGGGAACGCAGTGCCTCAACACTAGTTTCCATCTGCTCACTATTATATTTTTATTTTCGTACAAGTATTCGATCATTTTTGCCCACTATTTCGACAACGATTAATGCAACCCATCTCTTTCTATCTCGTAATCGTTCACAGTTCATTTCTTTTCATTCATTTGTGTATGTGGCAGCGGGTGCATTGTTCGTCGTATCTCTATACAAATAAAAAAATATATTATTCATCTATTTTTCCTTCATGTAGAATTAAATTGGAAAAGTGAGTAACTAAAGTTGCTTCAAAATTTTGTAAATTCTATTAGTGTTCCGGTAGTTGTTCTTTCTTCTTCAAACATGAATGAACGCCATGTTGATTGTCAAAGGTGTTATTCGTTTCTGATGAGAGAGCAGTGAATTGAAATAACTGTGTTAAATTTTCAGACTCCGCGATTTAATAGGATCGCTCGTAAGCCGTTTCGGTTACTAAGAGCAAACAAAAAGCAATCATGGCTCAAGTGTTGCCTATACGTTTTCAGGAGCATTTACAGGTGAGTACGCCCATTGCATTTTGATAAATATACTTGTAACGATAGTGTAGTGGGACGTTATATGATGCGGAGCAGGTATAGTAGATCGTTTTATTAATTGCCTTGTTGTGTAAAAGTGGGAGGTGATAGTAGAAATGACATTGCGCAATTATATGCGTTGACAGATGCCACCCCCTAAGCCGTGCACGAAAGAGTGCCGGTATTGATTTGTTCCACATACCCTCTCGATCATATGATTTACTAGTTATTTGGCAACCTTCCTCTAACGAGCTAATTATTAGCTATAGACTGGAAATATACAACAACAAAGTACTTATAAGATACTGTAGATGCCAATGATAAGAATTTTACAATATGAACATTATACTTAGTCATTATTTTTCTGAATATGAAAAATTTTCATATGAAACATCACACGAGTTTTTTTATTAAATAAAGGTACTATTATATTATGTACATTAATTTTGATGTAGGGATGATGGGTTATAAATGTATTTAAAATTTGTATACAAAAGTAAAAATCTTTTAAAAAAAAATTTATCTTGTCTTTTAATTTTTTTTTTTGTAAAATCTTTAAATTTGTTAAGGTAAACATTAATTTACAATGAATAAGAAAAATGTATAAATATATAATGACTATAAAAATATATAAATAATGAGGAAATTCTCATGTTTTATTCCTATATAAAGTTCATATTCAAGATATCTGAATAAGACCTACTTTTTATTGGCACAATGCCAAGAGTTTCTTGCTAACATAAGAAGATTATTGCCTCTAATGCCCGCCTCTCTCTTCTCAAGCCTCAAAAACAATGGCCATTATATTAATATCTTGAATGGGCAAATTTGAGATATTGAATCAGTTACAAATAACTATAATTATGATAATACAAAGTATTGCATTTGTATTTGACAGTTATTTCTTTTATAGTTTTTTAAACTCTTTTGATATCACATTTATTTATTTGGGAATGTATATCTTTTCTATTTTGGATAAGTTTAAATAAAATAAGAAAAATTGTGCCTCATTAGAATAATTTCTTACAAGAAAAATATTATTTAAGCTAATCCAACTAACAAATTATCTAATTCTCATAATATTTCTTTTTTGAACAGCTCACAAACATAGGGATAAATCCCGCCTCCATATCCTTCAACACTCTCACTATGGAGTCGGACAAGTTCATCTGTGTCCGGGAGAAGGTTGGGGACACTTCAGAAGTGGTAATCATCGACATGGCAGATCCCACAAACCCAATAAGACGTCCCATCAGTGCCGACTCGGCTATTATGAATCCAGCAAGTAAAGTGATAGCGTTGAAGGGCAAAGCAGGGGTGGAAGGTGAGACATAGATAAACAATTTTGGCTTTTTTTGCTTTGCTTAAATTTTTTTTTATTTAATATACAGTATGGCCAAGTTAGAATTTCTAATTTTGATACACTTTTAAAATTTTTCATTGTACAAAAATTTTAATTTTACTAAAGGAAAAAATATTTGAAATTTTAAAAAGGCCTTAAATTAAATGTAGCCAGCTAGCTGACTTTTGGACAGCCAAGACCTTACTATACTAGAAATGGCTTGCAATTTATTTTTTAGTTATCTTCTGATTAGTGTCTACTCTTTATTATATTATTTATATATGTTATATATTATATTTATATGTTATATTATTTAAGCTTTAATTTCTTTTTATTTTTTTATAATTTTAATTTTTCATCATTTTGATATTTTATAAAAGAAATAGAAATATAATACATTGCAATTAATATTTAAGCAATTGTGTGATATTCACATCGTAATAAAAAAGATTCAAAATATTTGAGTGACTTAGTAGTCTCTAGTGAGACTTTACTTAAAATTGATGCTCAATTTATATTTTTAAAAAAAACCATTTCGTAACATGTTTTGAACTAACCTTATAAGAAAACCAATTGAATAAACAATATATTTCAACAAAAATCCCTAACATATGTAGTGTTGATGTAAATACAAACTTTTGTTGTACTTAATGATTATAGTCACAATGGACGTTGCAAATATCGGATCTCATACGATAAGCGTAACATAGTCTTTTTCTTATTTTTTTTTTATTTAACTACTGTTAAGACCACTTCGTTCTCCATTTTCCACCGAATTTTTGAGTTTGAATGCATGCTAAGTGGCGGATCCTAACAGCGCTTTGCCTTGGTACTAGAGCGAAGAAATTCATTCCAGCGAGTAGGAATCGCACCTATAACCGTCGATCTTACTGTCACACGCTTGTGCCCCTGCGCCACAACGTCCTGTTACGTTGTGATATATAATTTTATGGAATTCTATCAAAAAATTAGATCGCCGGCAAAACGCCAACTTAATAGCCAAATGTCAGTGCGGCATTGATCGTCCGTGATGCGGCAGATTTACTTAACTCTCTCTTTTTTAATTGCAAAGGCGCAGGTACGCAGGCGTGGGTTCAATTTCCACTTGAGGAAATGAAATATAAAATATTTTAATTTCTTTGCTCTGGCATCGGGTGGCAATAGCAACAGTTGTATGTGAAACTACTAGGCTCTCTCATACTGCTACCATTTGAACGTAAGTGGTAACGCCATTTGAATGTAAATAAAAACAGTTTATATCATAAAGGAGTTATTATATATATATATATATATATATATATATATATATATATATATATACCCCATAACAATACCAAAGATCTCTTAAAACCAATTACTTTGTCGTTCTATTGATATTATAAATGACAAATTTACCTAACAGTTTGAAAGTATGATCTTGAATTAAGCGACGTGAACTTGCGTTTTGCATCAAAACTTGGACGTTTTAAAAATGTAAACATTAAAATCTTATTAATATTATTTTTTACTTAAAAATCATATAAAGTTGGCTATTCAACGCTTTTTTTACTCCTACAATTTAGATCGTGTATATTCGACCTATATTCTCCACCCTACATAGATGTTTGTAGCCAAAAGATATTGAGAACTCGTTCACCAGTACATCTCAGTAACTAGTAAAAATTAAGTTTTCTGAATTGCCATTGAGAAAGCACTCATGTAATTGAATTTATAATAGTACTAGCCGACATGGGCGGCTTCGCCCGCTTGAACTATACGAATATTCATTAAATATATTTATGAATTTATTTAAAACAACAAGAAACACGTGTTCAATTAAATGTTTTTAAGAGTCTGGGATACCTTTAGGGTTAAAATGTTTCAAAATCCCTTCTTAGCGGGGTGCCCACGGTATGAAAATAAATATCTGTCCAAAATTTCACGTTCCTACGGTCAAATTTAATTTAAATACATTTATTCGCTTAAAGTAACAAACACGTATGTTATTATTTTTTGTAATTTAATTTAACACTATAACTATACTTATAGTTGACTGCAAGTTTATTGATCTGCCAGATATTAGATTTTTACGTAACAAAACGACATGGGCAGTTTTTTAAATATGCAAACACAAACTGTCGTCTGTATTAAGCAATTACCTTATAAAGCGTTCCAAACTATTGAATAATGACATATTATGAGGCTACAGATTTAGTGATTTGTTGAAATTTGATAGAAATAAAAATAGTTTTTTTTAATCTTTTATATAAAAACGCGTAAAGATATTAATAAAAATATGTTATCGTATAATTTTTTTATTTTATCAGGCAGTATGTGTGTAGTAGGGGATTACGTCATGACGTCGGTCGTCCACTCTCGAATCGGAATGAATCACCTTAACGCGCGCGGAACAGAGAACTGTCAAAATGGCGTTCACAATATAAATATGTATTTAAATAGTTTAGTTTACCATTTAAATTTATTTCATATACGTATATTAGAGTAGAGGCCAGCCTTGGTGCGTGGCGCAAGTGTGTAACTGTAAACGCGTTGTGGGTTCGATCTCCATTTGAGGAAATGAAATATTTAATGTTTTCATTTCTTTACTTTAGTGTCGAGACAAAGCGCGGCGTTGAGTTCTGTCACTCAACACGCAATCCCTCCATAATTCTGCGGAAAATGAAGTGTCTTAACACAAGGTTCCCTCTGCATACCCTGCTGCGTCCGGGATACAGCTATTAAAAGGCGTACATTGTATGTTTGATTTATGGGTGACGTCTTAATAACATCCGGTGTTCTATGTTTCTATTATTAAATTTCGCTTTGATAAATATCATGGAAATGGAATTTTTCTAATATGGTTTAAATATTATGTGTTGTGAAAATAACGAAATTTTTAACGATTCGACCAATAATTATTATCAAGTGAAATTGCTTCATATAAATAATAGTTCATATCCCACTCTCAATTTGATAATTTGGGAATTATTTTTAATTTATTCAATGTCACAATTTTTTATTTATTGAAGGAAACTCGAACTGTAATAGAATTTTAAATGACGACTTTATAAAATATGAAAAATCACCAATCAAAAAACAATTGTGTGTGGAGTGAGTGAACTCGCCGTCTTGTTTTGCCTTTATCGTTGCCACAGCGAAATTATTATATGAAATATTTAATTTCTTCAAGTGGGAATCGAACCCGAAACCTGTTTCGTTTATAGTCGCTCCCTTGTGTCTGTGGCTTCCAATATTTTTTTTATTTAGTTATTTAAAAAAAAAATCATACCTTTTATAGTACCGATGTCGCAAATAACTTGTTTCCAGCTAACATTTAGCTATTTAACACGTACATAATAATATAACTGTGTTGACCTCATCATAAGAATATAAAGACGTAGCCTTAAGGTTTATTAATTTTTAAAATATATAGATTTATATTATTAGGCCGTCGTGGCGCAGGGGCACGCTTGTGTGACTGTAACGCATTAATCGGCGGTTGTGGGTTCTATCCCGATTCTAGGAAAAGAATTATTGTTAATTTAATATTTTCATTTCTTCACTAATATTTTCATTTCGCCACTCAACACACAATGCCTCTAAAATCACCTAAAAATTGGGAACGGAATGTCTTAACACTAGGAAGCTAATGTAACCTTTTTTTTTAATATACATATATATTTCTCACATTGAATATATACTGACGCTATTTTTAATTTGGTTTTCGATAAAAAAAAGTAAATAAATAATGGTACACATTATGATTATTCTTATCGAAACGACCCTGACAACGGACTCACCTAAGCCAATGACCCATTATAATAAGGTGAATTATATTCTTTAAATGCTTTAATTTTCTGATTTCTTTTGTGCCATATGTTCTAATATTTTTATGACGGTATATTTACTTCTTTTTTTAATGTCACTGCACACAACAACAATAGGGGAAAGTTTGTATGGAAAAATCATTGCCACAGATTTTACAGATAAAAAAATAAATTTAGACTTTAAAATATTTCAATAAACACGTGTTTTACGGTTTTTTTTAATAATTCACCCGTCCAAACTGAAAATAATTTCATAAATATGTTTAATAAATATTCGTATCTTTGAAGCGGGCGAAGCCGCCTGAGTCCGCTAGTAAATTATAATATAACCTGAAAAAAAGACTTTTTTTTTTAAATAAGTGTTGTGCGATCACCAAACAAAATAATAGACACCCTTATATTTTTTTAAAATGAAAACGTTCACCCAGTAGCATTCCTGAGTGTTGTATTTAAAGAGGCTAACGTCCTAAGATATACGCGACGATATGTTAAAAACCTATTGATATTTTTTATTCATATAAACTTGAAATGACTATTTCCTTATCTACTATTTCCTTTTCCATTTATTTACTTAATTTTTGTTTCGATTTTGTAAAATAAGCATTGTGTTGTCGATCGTAGACAATCTATTTTAGTGAAAAAGGAAATCTCTCTTACTTATTTTTATTTTAAACATACTATGTTTATATGCTTAAGCACTATTAAAAACCAAATATGGAAATTCCGGTAGTCTCAATTAAGTAATTCAATAGTAAAATGTCATAAAATACTTATTTTCGCGGATCCCTAAAGCGACCCGCACTTGAAAAATGAAGGGCTTCTTTCATTTGAAATTAAAAATTACCATGTAAAGTAATTAAGTAATATAAAACTGGTAAAGAATAATAATAAATAATTAAGTAGAGTAGATATCCATTTACTAGTTAGTTACCTTCACGTCGTATACATCCCTAGCGGGTTAGTCAGAGAGACACTATGGTCTCCGCATACCTCTTTCGCATCGCCCACTGTTATCAGCCTCTTCATACATGCTCTCCGGCGGGTCCTAACGCTTTTTGCGTGACAATCCTCCAGTATCGTTGGCACTGTTTTCGAAGGTCAGCCGAGGTCGCCGGCTTCGACGCTGTTTTAGATATCTAAAACGGCGTTTATCTATAAGAGATTGACCTCGGGTATTTAACACTATCAACTATCTGTGGGTCAGTGTGCTCCATTACTGACAGGAAACATAAAATGCCATTTTTATTATTGTTTCTATTTTTTTTTTACTTACTACTGCTCTTTATTTATATAATTTTATATCATCAATACTATATTTCAAAGTTAGGTTATATGTTATATAATAATGGAATTTTGGCTGTCGTGGCGCATAAATATATGAACGCATATGAATGTAAGCGCGACTGTTGTGGGTGCGATTCCCATTAGAGGGAATTAATTATTATTTATAAATGTTTTAATTTTTTCGCTGTGGTACAAGGACACAGTGTGGCACTACGCAATACCTCAAAAGCACGACTGAAAGAGGGAACAGAGTATCTTAACACTGAGTTCCCTCTGCCTACCCTGCAATAGACGGAATACAGCATGAAGATAAAAAAAATATAAATATATTTTTATAAATTAACTTAACTCTTTCTCGCATTGTTTGAACGGCAATATAACTAATGAGTACACCTCTCACACAGACGACCCATACTTATTTATTTTTTATGTCCCAGCAGCGCAAAAGACGCTGCAAATATTCAACATTGAAATGAAATCTAAGATGAAGGCGCACACTATGACCGAAGACGTGGTCTTTTGGAAGTGGATATCCCCCAACACCCTGGCTCTCGTCACCAAGATGTCGGTGTACCACTGGTCCATGGAAGGTGATTCTACTCCGGTCAAGATGTTCGACAGACACACCTCGCTCTCTGAGTGCCAGATTATCAATTATAGGACTGATCCGAAACAGCAATGGTTGTTGTTAGTTGGTGAGTTGTTATTTTTTTGGTATTAATTTAGTTTTTACTTGATTGGATTGATTTAATTTTTTAAGGTATAAAATAATAATTTGGATATAAAGTAAAAACTACGTTCAAATATTGTTCATAAAAAAAATCTTTACCTGGGTACCTACCTAGTGTTAAGACACTTATTTCCCACTAAGATATTTTCGATAAAGTGGGGAACTTTCCACCGAATTTTGGAGGCGTTCCGTGTCCATAGTAGTCTTTACAGTTAATAAAGTGTAACTTCGCGTTCTTCGAAAGTTGCACACGAGTGCTTAAAACACTAAAATCCTATAATTTTACATAACAATCTTACCAACATACAGAGAAAACATCAAAAACAAATTAAATTTGTCGAATAATAATTGTTCATAGGCATATCCGCCCAACAAAACCGTGTAGTGGGCGCCATGCAGCTATACTCCGTGGAGCGCAAATGCTCCCAGCCCATAGAAGGGCACGCGGCGTCCTTCGCCACGTTCAAGGCGGAGGGCAACGCGGAGACCTCCACGCTGTTCTGCTTCGCCGTGAGGACCGCGCAGGGTGGCAAGTTGCATATTATTGGTGGGTATTGTAAAACATGCGAGAAATCCGTTTTTGTTTTTTTGGTATGAACGTTTTTTATGGCATAAGAAAATGTTATATTAAAAATATACAAAAATGAACTTTATTTTATTTCATATAATAGTTATATTTATAACTATTATATGAAATAAATAATTATAATAGTAATTTATATTTTATAAATTAAGTTTTGAAATTGTAAACACCTTCTGATAATAAACTTTGTATGTTTTTTTAAACACAATATAACTCAAAGAAACTTTCGACATGTGATATTTTTTAAGTTTTGTATTTAAAAATATTTAAGAGTTACTTAATTTTGTTTAGTCTCACACTAATCCTGGAAAAGGAAGGTAGTAGTGGGAGCCTATTATTAATATACCATCCTACTCACAGAATTCTTTTTCTTAGTTGAGTGACGGAAGTAAACGCCGCCCTATGCCTCGCGTTAACCAGAGCGAGGAAGAAATTAAAATATTAAATATTTTTAATATAACAGTATTAATAAATAAAAAAAAAAACAATTTCAGAGGTTGGACAAACTCCAGCCGGTAACCAGCCGTTCCCCAAAAAGGCAGTAGACGTGTTCTTCCCGGCCGAAGCCCAAAACGACTTCCCAGTGGCAATGCAAGTGTCACCCAAATATGACGTCATATATCTTATCACGAAATATGGCTATATCCATATGTATGATATTGAAACCGGCACTTGCATATATATGAACAGGATTTCATCTGATACCATATTTGTGACAGCCCCACATGAGTCCACTGGTGGTATTATTGGTGAGTTGATTTGGTTGTCTTGTGTAGTATGGTTGATTAGTTTTGGCCGCTTTGAATTTAGGTTTTTTGTTCGTATGTGCATTTTTTCGCACTGTGAAAGAAGGTAGTCGAAAATAAGAAAAATTGAAAACTTTAGGGTTGTCACGATTTATTGACCGTACTTTAGAATAGTATGTATTGGACGACTTTTTTTTATCAAATGATATTAAAAAATTGGTTTGCATGCTCTTATTTGGTTATATAATAAGGGTGTAATGGGCTGTTTGTTTTTATACCTACCAAGTAGTATCAAAAATTAAACATATTTAAAGTAATTTAAAATGGTTATATATAAAATACTAGCTTTTACCTGAGGCTTCATCCGCGTGGGCAAATGGAAGTAAATAATAGTTTTTCCCCACTTAATTTCCATGATATCCTAAATCAGTCTTCAATAAATAAATAAACTATTTTTGTATTCGATAGAATACAAATATATTTTTTCAATACACAAGTGTAGTTCCTAAGATTAGAGAAACCAACTAAACAAACTTCAGTTTTACTTATAGTATTACTATACATATGTTCTAATATATTCCAATCAATCACACCAGGTGTAAACCGCAAGGGCCAAGTGCTGTCAGTGACAGTGGAAGAAGACTCAATAGTACCATACATCAACACAGTACTGCAGAACCCGGAACTTGCACTACGTCTCGCTGTCAGAAATAATTTGGCCGGCGCTGAGGAGTTGTTTGTTAGAAAGTTCAATATGCTATTCACTAATGGACAGTATGGGGAAGCTGCTAAGGTGAATATTTTATAAAATTAATTAATTGATTTCTAGATAGTTCAAGCAGAGACACCTGGTGGTAATTTCGTAAACTAATTTTGAAAATATCTTTCAATTAAATGAAGAAGCTAACTTATAATATTGTAAAATCATTACAATTATAATATTATAGAGATGCGATAGAGGCCAGTTGTGGCTCAGAGCACAAAATGTGACTGTAAACGCCACTGATCGTGGATTCGATTCCCACTTGAAAGTAATGAAGAATTATTTAAATTTATATTTCCATTTCTTTGCTCTGGTGTCAAGGCAAACCCCTGCCTTGAGTTTTCGCACTCAACACTCAATTCCTCCAGAATTCGAATGAAAGTATTGAAAGATAGATACATGAAACTGATTTTATTTGTTTTCATAACATTATAATTTTTTAGGTGGCAGCAATGGCGCCCCGAGGCATCCTCCGTACGCCACAAACTATCCAGCGTTTCCAACAAGTGCCCACACAGCAGGGACAGACGTCACCCCTGTTGCAATACTTTGGTATCCTGCTAGACCAGGCCCAATTGAACAAGTTTGAGTCCCTGGAGCTGTGTCGGCCTGTTCTGTTGCAAGGTGGGTCTGGATTTACGCTATGTATACGCTTTATATCTGGTTTGTTTGTATATGAACAAAAAAAGGTAGAGCTGAATTTTTTCTTTTTTTGAGAGAAGATTTTTTTACTTCACATTTGTGGGAATTATCTGCCCTAAATATGTCATTATAGTAAACATTCTAGTTAGAATTTTATTACTTGATCTATTGATTGAAAATTGTAAAATAATGTTGTGTATTACCAAACTAAAGAACACAATAAAATTATTTTTGATGTTTACAACACAGGCCGTAAGCAGCTCCTCGAGAAATGGCTCAAAGAGGAAAAGCTAGAGTGTTCAGAGGAACTTGGTGATCTTGTAAAGCAAGTGGACCCTACCTTAGCCCTCTCCGTGTATTTACGGGCGAATGTAGCCAGTAAAGTTATCCAATGCTTCGCTGAAACTGGCCAATTCCAGAAAATTGTGCTATATGCCAAAAAGGTAATATTTTTTTTATTAAACTTACTAATAAAAAGATTTTTCGATCATTAAGGTTTTGGCGGATGACAATTTATACTAGTGTTATTTAGTAATTTGGTAAGTTTTTGATATATTTTAGATTAAATATCAATGTAATTAAATTTGACTTTTATTTCAAATATGTTACGAATTGTTTTTAGGTTGTTTAAAGCAACACTACAGTAAACTTGTAGTATATATTTAAATAATAAAACTTAAGTTTATGTAATAATTTATACATACTTTTTACCAGGTGAGCTACACACCCGACTACATCTACCTACTCCGTTCCGTAATGCGTACCAACCCTGAACAAGGTGCAGGGTTCGCGGGCATGCTGGTAGCCGAGGACCCACCTCTGGCTGATATACAGCAGATTGTGGATGTCTTTATGGAACAGAATATGGTGCAGCAGTGCACTGCCTTCCTTCTGGATGCTTTGAAGAATAACCGACCTGAAGAAGGTTCTTTGCAGACCAGGTAAATATTTTTATATTTGGAAATAGAAGTGGTTTTTACTGACGTGATGATAATGCTAGAATATCCTCCATTGGCATTTGAAATTGATATATAGAGCTCAAGATGGTCCATTAGTATACTGTTGTATACTGTATGTATCCTTTTTGAATTCCTTGATGAGAATTTGTTTTTTAGTAAATATATTATAATATTTACGATATCATATAACAATTGAATATATAATATATAAATATATTACTTACAAATGAGTCCACAATATGAGCTTTATGATGCAAATATATTCATTTTACTCTATAAAATTAAGTTTTTACTTATTGTACAATGTAACTAACAACATAGATGTATATATGAATCTATACATATACAAATAAATGTCTGTTTGTGCAATATAATTACATCTTGTTACATGCGTAAAAGAATTTCAACTTACCGTATTGAGAATGCTTGGTTTTCTGATCCAAACTCTTAGGACGTATTCCAAGAGGTGAGGATTCAAATTCAACAATGTACTTTCAAATTTTATATATGTATTCTAATAAGTAATTTATCAAATTAAAATAATTCTTGAATGATTCCCACACAGGCTTCTAGAAATGAACCTGATGTCGGCGCCCCAAGTGGCAGACGCGATCCTCGGCAACGGCATGTTCACCCACTACGACCGCGCGCACGTCGCTCAACTCTGTGAAAAGGCTGGCCTGTTGCAGCGCGCCCTCGAGCATTACACCGATTTATATGATATCAAACGTGCTGTGGTATGTTGGCTGTTTGTTTTTTTTTTATTTTTAACTTAGTATCATGGAAGCTTCGCTGGTCTCTACCTAGCTTTTCACATGATTATCACCAAATTGCTAGTTTCTTAAACCTGACCTCACTTAATTCTGTCTTAGTTTTAACGATCTGCAATATTTTTATAATTTGATAAATAACATTAACGACTGCCCAGAATTACTGTCTTACGTAAACTGGAGAGTCCCGTCGCGACGAATGCGGTAACGTGGGCTTTTATTTCATGTACCGGTAGCTAGAACCAACCATTGGTTCCATGCTCCATTTGGTCAGCCAACGAACTGCGAACTTATTTGACATTCCTACTGCCGACTCAATTTACATGTGAAAGTAAAAAAATCACACTAGTCGGTTATTCAGTCTGTCTTCTTCATTTTATTTGCCTTAAATGTGATATAAGTAAAAAGAAAAAAATCTTGTAATGCATTTTGTTTTTCTTATATTTCTATTTTTTTTTTGTAATTAATTATATTTAATAGTTATAGTAATTATATATATTTTATAGTTGAATTCTAATTGGGCGATTGCCTGTATAAATAAATAAATACTATAATGTCATAATGATTTATGTTTTGAATATGACTTGGAACTCAAAAAGTCACATATAAATCGTTCTACAGTTGACATTATTTCTATATTCATTTACAAAATATTTATTATTTCAGGTCCACACCCACCTCCTATCAGCGGACTGGCTCGTCACCTACTTCGGCACCTTATCCGTCGAAGACTCCCTTGAGTGCCTCAAGGCCATGCTTCAAGCCAACATTAGGCAAAACTTGCAAATCTGCGTACAAATCGCCACAAAGTACCACGAACAACTCACTACCAAATCTCTGATCGAATTATTCGAAAGCTTCAAGACGTACGAAGGATTGTTTTACTTCTTAGGCTCCATCGTTAACTTTAGCCAGGATTCAGAAGTGCACTTTAAATATATTCAGGTATAAATAAAATTGCTTCTTTTTCATTATTTGAATATTTTATGTATTTGTAAATATATTGCTTTTGTGATAAATGATGACATTCACATACAGATGAAATAAAATATTTAACATTGTGGTGATTAAATAATATTATTATATAAATTTTTCAGGCTGCATGCAAAACAGGACAAATCAAGGAAGTGGAACGCATATGCCGAGAATCGAACTGCTACAACGCGGAACGTGTGAAGAATTTCCTCAAAGAGGCCAAGTTACCCGACCAACTGCCTCTTATCATAGTGTGCGATAGATTCGACTTTGTACACGATCTTGTGCTCTATTTGTATAGAAATAGCTTGCAGAAGTATATTGAGATATATGTGCAGAAGGTATTAATACTATGTTTTTAAAAATTTATTTATACAGAAATGTAATTCTTCTTTTGTTGCCTATATGTGTTATTTTAGATATGTTGAAGTGGATCTAAAATGTTTTCATTTAGAATAAAATTTCCCATCTCTACATTAACTTCATAAAATAATGGTTTATTTGTTTTGGGATATCAATTAAAAAGGGAGGCCAGTTGTGGCACAGAAGAATATACGTATGACTGTAAGTGCGACAGGTTGTGGGTTTGATTCCCACTTTGGTAAAATTAAATATTTATTTAAATTTATATTTTCACTTCTTTGGTCTAGTGGGTAGCAAGTTGGGAGCAGTGTGTCTTAAAACTAGGTACTTCGTCTTAACCGTGCTACATGCGAGATACAGTGTGAAGCTGATTATTTTTAATTGATTTAATAAACAAAATCACGACTTACTTTTGTGTTTTTATACATATTTATATTACTATTATTTTCATACTTCAGGTAAACCCGTCTCGCCTCCCCGTTGTTGTCGGCGGTCTGTTGGACGTGGACTGTGCTGAGGATATTATTAAAAATTTAATTTTAGTCGTACGAGGACAGTTCTCTACGGATGAACTTGTGGCTGAAGTCGAAAAGAGAAACAGGTATTAATTGTTATACCAATTTTTTAACTTTTGTAAAATACAAAGTTTATGTGGATTTTTTAAGGGTTTGGTGATTCTGTGCTATGAGGGCATATTTTTGATATTGTCTATCGAGGGATTTTAGGGAGCCAATTTTAATATATAATCTCTTTTATTTCAGATTGAAATTACTTCTCCCGTGGCTGGAGACACGCGTGCACGAGGGCTGTAACGAACCAGCCACCCACAATGCGCTGGCCAAGATTTATATTGATTCAAATAACAACCCTGAGCGATTCCTTAAGGAGAATCAATGGTAAATTATCACTAATAATAATTCGTTTTAACCAAATTATTAATGTTATATTTTTGTTCTCACAATGTTCACACATCACAATGTTGCAAATTTTCAAACAAATTTTAAATTAAGGCTGTCTTGCCGTATTGACAAGTGTGTAACTGTAAAGGTGGTTGATTGTGTAATTCCCACTCGCAGTGATTAATTATTTTTTATATTAATTTTCATATTTTTCGCTCTGGTTACAAAGCAAATTGCGACGTTGGATTCTGCCACTTAACAATGCCTCGAAAATTTTGCGGAAATTTGGAAACGGAATATTAACACTAAATTTCTTCTGCCTAACATGCTACCAAAAATATTAGCTAAAGATTTCCTTACCCATAATAAATAATAACAAAAATATAACGAACAGGTACGACTCGCGCGTCGTGGGCCGCTACTGTGAGAAGCGCGATCCGCACCTCGCATGCGTCGCGTACGAGCGTGGACAGTGCGACCGCGAGCTGATAGCCGTATGCAACGACAACTCCCTCTTCAAGACCCAGGCCAGGTACCTGGTGAGGCGGCGAGACCAGGACCTGTGGCTGGAGGTGCTAGCAGAGTCCAATCCGTTCAAGCGTCAGCTGATTGATCAGGTTTGTTTTTGGGGTTTTTTGTATTTTGGAATTATTTGTGAGACTACTTTGGTTATGAACGCGTTTTGTTGGTTGTGGGTTCGATCCTCATATTTTCTTGCTGTGGTATTTTAAAGAGTGATGTTGAAATCCACCAGTTACCACGACAGACACTTCTCGAAAGAGTGTTTTTATACTTTGTTCTTTCTGCCCATCCTGTGGTATTGGAGAAATTGTGGAGCTGTTTTTGTTTGATACATTATTATTTATGTAATAATGTATCAATTGCTGACTAACACCAGTTTATTTGTGTCAAATAAAATGTCACAAGAATATGAGTAATATTTTATTATTAATTTTGTATCTTATGTTATGATATATGCGTACATTTCTCTATTGTAATATATTTTTTATTCTTACACAATTTTTGTAGGTTGTCCAAACTGCCCTTTCGGAGACTCAAGACCCAGAAGACATCTCAGTTACAGTGAAAGCCTTCATGACAGCAGATCTACCCAATGAACTGATTGAATTACTCGAAAAAATTGTTCTCGATAACTCTGTGTTCTCTGATCACAGGAATTTACAGAATTTACTTATTTTGACTGGTTAGTTAAAATTATATATTTTATATATCTTAACTCCTAAGTGACGGCTTTTTAACCTGAGAATTTAGTGCTAAGACACTCCATTGCCATTAACGTACATTTGATTCCAATTTCCGCCGAATTCTCAAGGTAGAGCGAGGAAATTAATAAGTTACATATAACGCCGCGACTAGCCAGAACCAATTCTATTGGTAAAAAAATATTTTAATATTTTTTAACATTTATAAACTTCAGACTTTTTTGTTATTAATTTCTCAGCTATAAAGGCGGATCGAACCCGCGTCATGGAGTACATAAACCGCCTCGACAACTACGACGCGCCCGACATCGCCAACATCGCGATCAACAATGAACTGTACGAGGAGGCGTTTGCTATATTCAAGAAGTTTGATGTTAATACTTCCGCTATTCAGGTAAAGAGGTTTTATTTTGTTATATATGCTTGTATTAATGGTGAACTATAAAATGTTAAACATGAAAAATTTAATGTACCGGGAATCAAACTTGTGTCTGTTGGATACTCACCAAGTTTGTACATTGGGAAATGCTATGTTAAAATTTATGTACATTTTTAAATATTTTCTTCTCCAGTGTGTTTATTTTTAAAAAGTGTTGTATTTATATATTGCTCTAGCGTTATTGCCTAAAATATGGTGTTTGACTTTACAGTACCCTAACTTACAGTAATTTTACAATATAAAGAAAGACATATTCAATGTCTTAATTTATTAGACATTATTAAAAAAAATAAACTTTGTTTCCAGGTGCTAATCGACCAAGTAAAAGACCTGAAACGTGCGTACGAATTCGCCGAGCGTTGCAACGAACCAGGGGTTTGGTCGCAACTGGCCAAAGCCCAACTACAACAGGGCTTGGTGAAAGAAGCTATCGATTCCTATATAAAGGCGGACGACCCCTCTGCTTATATGGATGTAGTGGATACGGCCACTAAGGAACAGTCGTGGGAGGATCTTGTGCGGTATTTACAGGTTAGCAATATTTTGGGAATTCATACATACAAACAGTGTGGAATTAAAAAATAGAATACTTTACCACTAAATAAAAAAATATTTTGTTAAATACAAAAGCTGACTCTGAAAACATCCAAACATTAATAACATGCAAAAATTATTTTCCCACGAAATAAAAAATCAGGGGTAAATTGTTGTTTGTATATGCTCATATCCGAAGCTAAAAAACCAAATTCAATTGATATCTTCCAAAACTTACCTATTTTCGACAAATTAACATTCAAAATAAACTATCTCTTCCACAGATGGCACGCAAAAAGGCACGCGAATCCTACATAGAATCAGAACTAATTTACGCGTACGCACGCACCGGTCGCCTGGCGGACTTGGAAGAGTTCATATCGGGGCCCAACCACGCTGACATACAGAAGATCGGTGACCGCTGTTTCGAAGATAAAATGTATAATGCTGCTAAATTGTTGTACAATAATGTTAGCAATTTTGCACGTTTGGCCATTACGTTGGTATATTTGAAGGAGTTCCAAGGTTTGTACTAATACTTTAGAAAAAAATATACTTTTGGGGAATTTTTCTCTGTCTCTCTTGTTTGTTTGAGAAAAGACTAACATTGTGCTATATTAGAGTGTAAATGAATCGTATGATGACAAAAAAAAATAATTAAATCAGTTTCACAATATTCCACACGCAGCAGGGTAGGCAGAGGAAACCTAGTGTTAAGACACCTTGTTACTCACTTTCCGCTGCATTCTGGAGGCATTGCGTGTCGAGTGGTGGAACTTAATGCTGCTCTTTGCCTCTACACTAAAGCAAAGAAGTGGAAATATACATTTAAATAAATATTTCATTTCGTCGAGTGGGGATCAAACCCACAATCAGTCGGTTTACCGCCGCACTTGGTGCCCCTGCTCTACGACTGGCCTCTAGCGTATAATCATTATATGTATATTTTTTTCAGTTTTACATTGTATCACGCAAATCTCAGCGTTTGTTCACTTCGTCGGTCTGACGGAATCTAGTATTAAGACACTCCATTCCCCATGCACGGCTCAATTTTAGGTGTGAGTGGTGGAACTCAACGCCACGCTTTGTCTCTACAACGGAGTCAAGAGATGAAAATATTAAATATTTTTTTCTCGAGTAAGATTCGAACCCACCACCGATGACGATTACAGTCATTCGCTTGTGCGTCTGCTTGCTCAACTGGCCTCAATTAAAAATATAATATAAACGAAAACCCACATTTTCCGATGACAGGTGCTGTGGACAGCGCACGCAAAGCGAACTCCACGCGCACGTGGAAGGAGGTGTGCTTTGCGTGCGTCGACGCTGGCGAGTTCCGCCTCGCGCAGATGTGCGGACTGCACATTGTTGTCCACGCTGACGAACTGGAGGATCTTATTAATTATTATCAGGTATTTGTTAAAGATATAAAAGAGTGGAAGAAGTGAGGGAGATTCCCACTTAAGGAAGTGAAATATTTCTTTACGTTTATATTTATATGGGGAACGGAGGGTCTTAACACCGAGGTTCCCTCTGCCTACCCTGCTGTGTGCGGGATACAGCATGAAGCTGAAAAAAAAATTTAATTCTCCTTCACAGGATCGCGGTCACTTCGACGAGCTAATCAGTCTATTAGAAGCGGCCCTCGGCCTCGAGAGGGCCCACATGGGGATGTTCACGGAACTGGCAATCCTATACTCTAAATTCAAGCCGGCTAAGATGCGCGAGCATTTGGAACTATTTTGGTCGCGTGTAAACATTCCTAAGGTAAATTATATTCATATTTGCTTTTAAATTTAAAATAATATATTTTTTTGAAATTTTTATATGATGTTGAAAAGTTACATTGAATATTATGTTGCGGGAGACATATTGGTGAAGTGAAATATTAATAAGCAATGCAGGTATTCAGATTTCTTACACATCTATCAATATAATGCTTATGTTTGCATTTGCATCAATGATTCACTCTTTCATTCAATTAAATCACGCATACTTTAACATATTTTCGCATTTCCAGGTGCTTCGTGCAGCTGAACAAGCCCACCTCTGGTCGGAGCTTGTGTTCCTCTATGACAAGTACGAGGAATACGATAATGCGGCTCTAACTATGATGCAACATCCCACTGAGGCATGGCGTGAAGGGCATTTCAAGGATATTGTTACTAAGGTATACATTATTTTTGTGAAACCTAATTAAACCTATTAGAATTTTTTATTTCATGTAAAAATTACAAGTACACAATACACTATTCCTAAATGTGACCCGGTAAAATACTAATATATCTCATTAAGTGCTTAATTATATAATAAAATGGTTATATTTTGTTAATTCATCATGTAGAAAGTTAAAACATGATTACTTAGTTAATAAGAATGAAGTTCCATTCTAGTTATACTGTAAAAGAAACCTTCATATAGCAATAATCATCAAAACTAATATATTGAATCCAAACCATTCCAGGTGGCAAATATGGAGTTATACTACAAAGCTATCCAATTCTACCTGGACTTCAAACCTCTACTCCTGAACGACCTACTATTAGTCCTGGCCCCACGTATGGACCACACTCGTGCGGTCACTTTCTTCACTAAAGCCGGCCACCTACAGCTGGTGAAGGCCTACCTGAGATCAGTACAGAATCTTAATAATAAAGCTGTGAATGAAGCGTTGAATTCCTTGTTAATAGATGAGGAAGATTATCAGGTAT
This sequence comes from Heliconius aoede, assembly GCA_037355905.1. Lineage (NCBI taxonomy): Eukaryota > Metazoa > Arthropoda > Insecta > Lepidoptera > Nymphalidae > Heliconius > Heliconius aoede. The sequence continues at coordinate 483,602 of JBAIZZ010000023.1, forward strand.
GAGAATTGATGAACTTCATTATGTTTTTGTTCTAAACTTCAGCTTCATCCCTTTTTATGTATAGGAAGGTGGACAGACACATGGGAACCTAATGTCATAACACACACCATTCTGCAAAATTCCGCCGAATATTTAATATTTTCATTTTCTTAGCTCTGCGTTAAGTTCCGTCACTCAATACGTGATATTTTCAAAATTTGGCAGAAAATGGGGAACAGTGTCTTACCAGAGTATCTTCTTAGGTTCCTTCTGTCTGCCATTTTTGGGATACAGGGTAAAACTGGACAATAAAAGTTATAAATAATAATTTAAATTGTTTTGTTTGTAGGGTCTGCGAACATCTATAGATGCATTCGACAACTTCGACACTATTGCATTGGCGCAACAACTAGAGAAACACGAACTTACCGAGTTTAGGCGAATTGCTGCTTACTTGTACAAAGGTAATATTTAATAACTTCAATACAAATTATATTCTGGAAATTTTGAAATCAATGTCATTGTTCAAAATGCTTTAATTGAAGAAGCTAAATATGAGAATATACGATTTTTCCATATTTTTAAAATGTGCAAAAAATATGAATCAATTGTGAAAAGAAAACATGATTAACGAAAAGCTTAACAACTAGTACGTACTTATTGAGAAAACGTATAAAAATTTAAATGTAGCGGGATTTGACCGCGTGCCTCTTAAAAACAATCCAAAGTAGTTTCAAAAATCATTTTTAATGTATCACCAGGCAACAACAGATGGAAGCAAAGCGTGGAGCTCTGCAAGAAGGATGCACTGTACGCGGACGCTATGGAATACGCGTCTGAGTCCCGCCAGCCAGAAGTGGCCGAGGAACTGCTGGATTGGTTCCTGGAGAGGAATAATTTTGAGTGTTTCTCCGCCTGTTTGTATCAGGTGATTGAAGTTTCTTCTCCTTTTTTTACTTCTTTGTGTTTTATACTTTTATAATGTAAGGAAATGGAGAGAATCTAGTGCTAAAGCAATATTGTTGGGTGATGGAATTCACTTCATAACAGTGGTTTGTTTTCATTCCCTGAGTTGGCATGGAAACCACAACCATGGTATTTAATGACTTACCGTAATACTTTATTACCATAGAACCTATAATATATTTAGAAATATTTGTATTTTTATTACTTTCTAATAATCTTAAATGTTCTTAATCCATATAATAATGATTAAAATTCCCATACAGTGCTACGATCTATTGAAACCAGACGTAGTCATCGAACTGGCATGGAGACACAATATCATGGACTTCGCCATGCCGTACCTCATACAAACGGTCCGCGAACTGACGACGAAGGTTGAGAAGCTAGAGGAAGCTGATGCCAAACGGAGTACCGAGAGTGCTGAGCAAGAGGCCAAACCCGCTATGATTATGGAACCGCAGCTAATGCTTACTGCTGGTATGTATATAATTTTTTTTTGCGACATGCAAACGAAAAGCAGTGGGAATCTGGTGTTGACGCACTCGATTACCCATTTTCCGCCTATTTCTATAAATATTGCGTGTTGAGCGGAACTCAACGCCGCGCTTTGCATAGACTCCAGGACGTAATAAATGAATAGCAATACATTAATGAGATGGCGAAACGTCAGCACAGTAGCGCATTTGGCCATACATAATGCAGTGTTTTCACCGACATTGCTATACTGCCAAGCGTGGGTATTGCAGAAGAATAATGAAAGAAATATTAATGCCGTGGAGATCCGATCTTTTCGGAGGATATGTTCAGTCAGCTTAGCTGATCGAATCCGCAATGAAAAGATAAACAGAATGGCAGGTATTAACGAGAATGTCACGGTGAGAATAAAGAACGTGCTCAGTTGGTTTGGACACGTCTAACGAATGAGTGATGAAAGAATGGCTGAAAAAAAATTTATGATGGAAAAGTGAGTGGTAAGAGAGGCGCCAGTCGTGGCGCAAGGGAACAAAGTGTGACACAAAGTCCTTGTAATTATAATTTATGTTAGTTAATAATTTGTAACAACAACACAAAGTTATTAATTATAATAAACCCATTCATAGGTCCATCAATGCCCTACGGCGGTGTACCTGCGCAGGCGTCGCCTTACGCATACGCGGCACAAGCGCCCTCCCCTGCGCCCTACCACGGCTACGGCATGTAGGGAACCGCCGCCCCTGCCTGGGGGTCCTTTGCGCACTTCTGAGCGACGTGCCGACACGCCGACACGACTCGCCAACACCGACACCGATACCGACATGCCGACACCGACGCGACACGCCGACATGCATACTTACTAATTATTAATACTATAAACGTCATTCATTAAGGATAGCATCAACGTTGCCCAATAGTGTACATATTACTATGCTTATTATTTGTGAATCTTATTATAAATTAGATGTTGTTTAGATTACACAAGTAGACCCAGTGAACTGCAATAGATATGCATTTCGGCGTGTCATTTCGGTTGTTTTTTAGAAGCGGAACTCTTTGCATTTTCGAATTTAACCGTCATTTTACTTGATGAGGTCAAATTTGTGAAAATAGTCTAGATTTTATACAAAACGGGTTTACGTTTGTAAGTGGCATGGCCTAATTGAAGTTTTTTTTTCGGTCATTTTAAGTATTAATCGAAAATGCACTGAGATCTTATCTAATAAATTAAGGAAAATATTGTATTAAAATTCTATAGCTCTCGTTGCAATACATTTTCGAGGTAGAAATTTGTTTATATATATACATCATTAATGTTTTTAGAGATTCAGTCGCTTGGATGCCAACTTTAGCATTATATTCTCGTTATGCTACTTTAGTTGTTAGTTGGCCAAGGAGATTAAATCTCTAAAACATAGATATCTCAATACATTGTGCGCTCGTCATCTTATTAGGCTTACCATAGTGAGAAAAAATAAATTCATTTTATGTATATATATAATAGTTATTGATAAACTTGGCCTTAAATTATTCAATCTGCTGTCTGTTTGTCATCCTTAAAATCAACCATCATGTTTAAATTAAATGAAATGTATATGAAAGTTATATTAATACATTATTCATATAAAAGCAAATAAAGCAATTTCTGACTTATAATTTGAGTCATTTAAACATATTTTTGTTATAATTACCATATTTAACTATGCTAAAATGTCGAAAAAAATATATATTTAATATTGCTATATTTGTTTTTATATGTTTCAAATATATAATATTATGTTTTCGCTACTGTTACTCGAGCAGCTGTAACCAAATTTCAGATTTGTCTGAGCTTAGGTGTACCCTTGAGGTGCATAGATAGAATATTAAACAAACATTGTAAATTGATTGTGGTTATTTATAGCGACGTTGTCGTTTGAGAAATATTTAAAGCTATTTAAAAATACATGAGAAAATTAAAACCATCGTAATATTGTCACATTCAATAAATATTTAGCATTATATTTAATTAGATAAATTAATATTAAACAAAATGTTTATGCAGAAGTTGAAAGTACAGTTGGGCTTTGTTCCTCATTTACGAACAAGTGCAATAAACGGTATTTGGTATTGGTTCAGTATAAACTGTTTTGTTTGACATGCGAATCGTCAATAATAATTTAATGTAAAAAATTGAAAATATTCATCTCAAATTATTATTGTTATATGTATATAATGCTATCGATATATCAATTGTAATTGGCGTACAGTACGTTGAAAATGATAAATGTTAAATTGCAAATTAACGGTAATAAATGAGAACTGTAGGCATGATTAGATATAGTTTAGGCAGAGAAGGAGTAGTTGTGTTATTATTATTATTTTTTAATTAATTAATACTATTAATTATTATTATTATGTTTGCGAGCGTGTGCGGGTTTGTATCTTGTATTTGGTTGCGTCTTATATCACACCTTGGTATGCCTTCACTAGATAATATTTAAAAATATTAGTTATAGTTAAACCGGCTGCCCGAGAAAGCCTTATGTTATTTCAACTCTTATCATTCATTATTATCACCGAGATTATTGTTTTGTCATTTGTTTTTCATGCAAAATTTTAGCTCCACATACTGTTATATTATTAGTAACAATGTGATCGCGAGTTTAAAATTTAATATAATTGATTATTATTAAAAAATCATTTAAATCATTCCTCTCATTTAATTAATGTTTATTTTTCTTAATAAAGCAAAAATGAATAACAAAATAGCCAGAAAAAAAATATTAATATTGTATTTATTCATGTATGATACTATTTCACTGAATTTTATTATTGTAAGATTATATAATATGAATAAAAAGAAGTGTTTCTTTATCTCCCATATAATATATAGATATCTATTGATAAAATGAAACAAAGTAATGATTAAATTAAATAATAAAAAAATCTTATCTCAAACAAATGTTAAAGATAGTTTATATTTAAAGTGTAATGCTTTAATCTCAGGAACAACTGGCATGAATTGAAAAATATTGTATAGTCATCTATCGAGGAAGGGCTATGTGTCACACAAGTCTAGTTTTGCATTTGATAACTCAAGCGAAGCCTTAGGTAAGAAGTTATTAATTTAGAAGAAAATGGTAAGATGAAAAGTCAACGCATCTCCCATATACTTTCACTACCTTAACTCATTCGTAATCGTTAGTATAATTATAAAAGTATAATTTGCAACAAATCAAAAATGATCAATTAGATCTATACTTCGCACTCCTTTTTTAAACTTTTAATGAATACCATAGACTAAGACTACCATAGACTACTTAGTTTTATATTCTTACTAAATGTCGTTGTCACATCACATTTGACAATTGACAACAGTCAACAATTATTGCGAAAACGTCTAGATATATAAAGTATTATGACCTACAAGCGCAAAAAGTACCACCACGGTGATACTCATCTGAAAAAACGGTGGAGAGTACGGAATAGAAAGAAAGATCTCGACCAAATCGACGATGACATAAAAGAAGGTAAAGTAAAAGTTTCTGTATGAGACTCACATGTGTAATAGTTTAAGGTTATGTCACACAAGTATATCCAATGGTTATTTATTTACAGAAAATGCCGATAAGTTATTAAACCAAGAAGTAGATCTCGACGTACCAGGCGCCGCACAACATTATTGTCTACACTGCGCACGATATTTCATTGATAACCATGCACTTTTAGAACATTTTAAAACTAAAGTGCATAAAAGAAGGTTAAAAGCTCTAGAATTAGAACCATACACCGTAGAAGAATCTGAAAGGGCAGCTGGACTCGGTAATTTTAAACTTCCTAATAAAAGGAAAATAGTAACACAAAACACAGAAAGTGCTGACATTACTGACAGAGATAGTGAAGCTTTAGAAGCGAGTCCTAATAAAAAGAAAAAAGTTGATGACAATGCTACGTAAAATATATCATAATTTTTTTAGTAAAAACATAATTGTAAGGCAATATTCTGCATTGTTTATGAATGGTCCAAAGGCTACTGAAAACTTTCTTTTTGTTACACCATACATTGATTTTCACGAGCAAATAAAGTACAAAGAAGTCATAAAGACTGAACTGCATGAGAGAGAAATAGATTTAGATTTACAAAAATTAGAGAATCTTTGGGATATATATGACACTTTAAAGAATAAAAGAAATGAACTTGATTTGAAGAGGTCATCTATAAGTAAAGAATTACAAGAGATTAAAGAAGAAAGTGATCATAAAGAAAAATTAAAAATACAATTGAATTTAGTCAAAGAAAACATTCAAAAATTAAAAGTTCCATTGTGGTCTGCTGAAGAAGCTGCTATAATAGAATTTCTCAAATTGCCTAATAAACTGCACAAATTGACACCAGGTGACACCAGCAATATAATACATACACACAGCACAAAACCATCCAATAATAAGAATCATCTTGTAATTGGCAAAAAACATGACTTGATTAATTTTGTTAAAAATGAAAATTATTATCTTAAAGGAGATGCCGCTATATTTGAGTTAGGTGCTAAGTTTTATCTAAGTAGCATATTGAGACAGCATAAATTCATTCAGTTTTCTAATCCTGATTTCGCTAAGAGTCTAGTCATTGAAGGTTGCGGAGAAGATCATACAAACTCGGATTCAACATTTATAATTCAGAACAATGAGGATTCTAAATTTAGCATAGATAGTAGACTACACTTGACTGGAGGCGGTTCACTTTATTCTTTCTTGGCCTATCACACCAAAAATGTTTTGCATAACAGAGTGTTTCCTTTACAATATTTTTCTATGGGAAGGCAGTATGTGCCTTCACCGACTGAAGAAGACCACATGTTTCATGTCAGCCAGAGTTCAGCTGTACAAATATTTGTTGTCACTAAAAATGATAAGGAACTAGATGATATGTTATTAAAAGTCATAGAAATGGTTAAAAATATATATGACAAATTAGGCTATCATTACCGTTTGGCCTTTATACCACCTAACAAATTAAAAACATGGGAGTCGCTGAGATTAATTATTGAAATGTACTCTAGTTCTTTAAAATGTTATGTTGAAGTTGGAAATATATCCATAAGTGGTGACTTTATAAGCAAAAGGCTCATGCTTACATATAGTGAAGAAAAACAAAGCAAATTCCCTCATATACTCTCAGGGACAATTTTAAATATTCCAAGGCTATTGGCCTGTGTTTTAGAACAAGACAATGATTTTATTTTACCTGATGCATTTAAAGTGGAAAATTGGTCTTTAGTGTAAATTGTATTGTGGGTATGCAAGATATTCAAACAATTATATACATGTTCAATTGTAGGTAGCATAAACCTGCTAGCTTTATTTATAAACACTATTC
>JBAIZZ010000023.1:491442-704272 GCA_037355905.1 Heliconius aoede
GGTGTGCATGTATACATACGTATTTGCGCGCCCACGAGGACAGGTTGTCAGTGTATGTGTTGTCGGCGTAGCGCGCGTCCAGCAGCAGCACGGCGCCCCAGTCGCGCACGTGGCGGACGCTGCGACCCACCGCTTGGTTCAATGCTCTTTAAATAAATATATATATGTTATATTTTTGAGGTTTACGCTGCATATCTCTAATTCAGTTAGTTGGGTAGACCGGTTGAATCCCGCAATGGGAGCCGAACCTATAATACAACGGTTATCGTTTCGGGGGAATGAATCTCCCGAATAGGAATCTTCAGTATATATTTAATATTTTCATTTCTTCGGCATTGTTAAATAAACGAAGCGCGGAGTTGAGTTCCAGGACTTTACTCGCTATCTTGAAAATTGGTGGTTAATACAGCCCCCCCACATAACACATATATTATAACATAGCAAAATATAGAACGAACTCAACATTCATACTACTGTACACGTATAACAAGAAAAAGTGCAATAAAATAAATAACTTAATACCTATAGGCTTGAATCGAGTACCATTCGCTGCCGGACAGGAGGTTCATTTTTGCTTTGTTCCTGTCATTATATTTCATTTTTTGTGATATCGCTAGGTTCTTCTTATTTGGAAAAGGCACGCCCACCTGCATTTACAAATAACTATACTAATGTGTTAAGTTTAGATCTAACTAATGGTAATATACAGTGTAGTTGACAAGTCGTGGTCTCCTGTAGTTAGGTGAGAGAAAATTTTTAGAGGCATTGCGTGTTGAGTGGAGTGATACCGGAAATATATATTTACATAAATATTTCATTTCGCAGAGCGGGGATCGAACCCACAACCAGTTGCGTTTCCATTCACACTTTGTGCCCTTGCGCTATGACTAGTCTCGTCATAGCGCATGTCACAATTCAAATTCACAAGTCAAATTAAGCAATCTAATCTCAAGATGTTTTTTTATTTAATTTTAATATTTTTTCGTACAGAATATAGAACACAGCGTTATACAGCGTATAGAAGAATACATTGGTTGCATGGGTACTTACTAGTAATGTATATAATCAATATTTGTATTCCCAATTGGTTCAGTAATATTTTCCTAATTACATTTGCAAAATTGTGAAAATGTTTAGAGAATATAAATAATAGAAATTAATTAATTGAAAACTAATAATTTATATTTCTTTATTATTAAATGGACTCTACCCCGTAATCACATCATCAGTTTGCACTTGGTATAACAAAACTTATGGTTCAAATTTATATTAAAGATGATATTTCTAAGAATTATTGATTTGCCTTCTTAAGTAAAAAAAAAAAATACTGAATAAAATATAAATTATAAACTAAACGTCTCAACAACAATATAAAAAAAGTCTTATTACCAGTACAACCGCTCGTGCCTGTCGGTCTCGAAAGTCTACGCCCTCCGCTGCCTTGCCGCGGTACACCGCCAGCAGCACCGCACCGCCACACGGGCTCTCCGCAGCACTCGTGTACGCCTGATGTTTTAAATTAATAACAAAGTCATGTGGGTTCGATTCCCACTCGAGGAAGTGAAATATTTCTTTACGTTTATATTTCCATTTTTCTTCGCTCTAGTGTCGAGGTAAAGCGCAGCGTTGAGTTCTGCCACTCAACACGCAATACCTCCAGAATTCGGCAGAAAGTGGGGAACGAAGTGTCTTAACACCGATGTTCCCTTTGCCTACCCTGCTGTGTGCGGGATACAGCGTGAAGCTGAAAAAAAAAATGTACATCTTCATCTACATCTCCACGAGGATTGGACGAATTATCAAGAATTTTGTATATGAATAGGTATATTTTTATCAGTTTCTCGCTTTACCGGTAAACAAGGAAAGTATGTATATCGTCATTAAGCTCTATTTTTCACTTTTCTAATAAACATCATGTGTGATAGTTGTAGATCTCACTCCCACTAAGGAGAATGAACATTTTGTATTAAGGCCACTAATTGAAGTGAGGTGTCAGATGTAAGGGCTCTGGTTAAACTAAGCTTGAATTTCAGAAAAAGCTTTACACTTTTGGACTCTTTTAATTCTTTTTCTGTAATACCCACGTTTGGCTGCCGTATAAATATATATGCCAAATATAAACCGATATTTCATTTACTCTACATATAAAATATTTAAATATAATTTAAATATGTTATACAATTTATATGAAAATATATTATCATTTCATATTCTATACCTTCATAACGTTCTCGTGGTCTCTAACATTATTTGCCTCTTTGAAGATCTTTTTAGTTTTTTGCAAGTCATTCCAAATCCCGCATTCCTTCCATCTAAAATAATAAAAGGTAAACATTATTATAGAATAGTTGTGTATAATGTGTATAATGTACGTTTCATTATAATTAAAATACTATTTACAGTGCTATCAGCGTATCAATTTCATAGTTATAGAATAGTGGAGTATTTTTTTCTAGTTTCTTTACCTTTTATCTGACGGTTCCCTGAATAACCCTGTTGTAGCTATTTTAAATCACTAATTTATACGTGTTGTTGTTCACAAATTAGTTTGTATGGACTTTGTGACTATAAATTATATATTAATATGATCATAAATTATTATATGATTGTAAATTATTATAATATTCCAAAGAAGGTTGAAGATAGGTTCATAAAGTATAGATTATAGATTACTATTTAATAAGAGATAACACCGCGTATAACAATAGGCGTAGTATTGAATCATACACACGCAGCGTTACGATGACGTGTTCGATAGAATGTAAGTATCTAGTAGTGTGATAGTTCATATACATATGCGGGACAAAGCGTGACGCGGCCAAAAAAAAACAAAGCAATAATATATATTCTTACTCGTTAACAAGATTGTCCAACACGGCGTAAGAGGGCAGGAAGCACAGTACGCCGTGCGGCGTGACGTCACAAACACGCGCGAGCACGCGACCAAGCGCGCGCCGCACACCCGCCGCGCGCATGTTCGCCGCCGTGCACTGCAGCGACTGCAGACCGTCCCGCCCTATCGTGCCCACCCACACCTAAAAAAAAATCCGGTGAAATTATACTTCTGGAGAGTGCATAATATGTGATACTAGTTTAAATATACGGATTCGCCACCGTGTCCTCGTCCACTGTTGAACATAGACCTCTCTAATAGCACGCCACTTAGATCGATTTTCAGCTGTTCGCCACCAGCCTGTATTAGTCATTTTGAGAATGTCGTCACCTCACCTAGCTGGAGGACGTTATACATTACGCTTGCCGAGGCGTGGTCTCCACTCCTGAACGCGTTTAGAACAACAACAACGGTCATCGGTTCTACAACAAACGCGACCAGGCCACTGCCAATCCTTTGAGCTACGTCGATAACTTTAGTTCTCTGTCGGATTACTTCATTTCGAATCCGATTCTTCAGAGATACTCTAAGCATAGTCCTTTCCATAGTAGTGCAGTACTGAGCGACTAAAAAGTGGTGGACAACTCCCACTGTCAGTCAGTGTCTACGTCTCGGCTCCGTATGTCATGACTGGTAGCACGCACTCGTTATAGACCACTCAACACGCAATGTCTCTAATATTCACCGGAATGTGGGTAATGGAGTGTCTTATCATTAGGTTTTCTCTACCTACCCTGCTGTAATGCTGTAAAAAAAAAGAACAGATTTTCTGTTGCAACCTGATATTGTGCCATTCGTTATTCATCTTAAATTTCAATAGTACATTTTAAATAAGCAATAGGTATATGTACATCACTTTTACGGAATTTTGCATATTATAAATAGCATTATTCCAATATTATAATGTAATATATATTATCTTACGTTTATTTTGAAAAATGTCTCAATTCAAACCCACGGCCATTGAGATAACTCTTTTTCATATATAATAATCTCTCATCTCTCTTATCTTATTAACATAAGAGATGTAAACCACAACTTACTCGTTCCTTAGGTATAATATGCGCCTCAATAGCCCTTATCTTGAAGGTAGTACCCAGTTCAGATTCCAGGCTGGTTATAGGAGTTAAAGTACCAGATGCGAGTACCACGCTGCGAGCGGTGGCCAATTGTGAAAAAATTACTGCGGAATTCATGCAGTATAGGTGAAGCTTTACATTTTCAACGTTGGCCATCTGCGTGAGGTAAAAAAATGTTAAACAATTTTTTGTTATTTTATGTTCGTACTGTAGGGTAGACACAGAGAAATTTCTGTTAACTTTCTCTATTTTGTCTTACCGGGCAAGAGAATATATTTGATTATAATAAAATTATTTACATAATAGGAAATTGAACTCGCCACCATTGTTTTTGTTTTACACTACCCCATTTCACTATGATGGTATTTTTGTTTCTATTTTTTCATCCTTTTCAAAATTATTATAGCTGTTAATGTATTTTCTTTTTTATTTCTAGGCTTTGAATGAGACATAATAATCTTATCTCTAGGTATTTAATTTCTATGATTTGAAATATTTGGATAACATTTGCTACACAATTATTTTATTACAGACTGTCAAATCGTGGCGTAGGGGTGCAAGGTGTGCCTGTAACCGCGATAAGTTGTGGGTTCGATTCCTATTCGAGGAAATGAAATACGAAATATTTCTCATTCTCTTCGCTCTTTCTTTTTTCTTTTTTTTATCGGAGAGGACAAGGTAAACGAGCGTTCGGGTCACGTGATAGTAAGTGATCACCGCCGCCCACGACCCCGTGTAACACCAGAGGAGCTACAGGCGTTGCCGCCCTTTAAGGTGGAGAGGTTGGGCGCCGGCGCCCGGCATTACCTAATGCGAAACGCAGTAGCAAAAGCCACTTTTAAAAGCCGGTTTTAAATGCCGGGGTGGTAATAATCCGGTCGAGTCTGCCCATGCGACTCTACCACTCGTACTTTAGTCGCCTCTTACGGATCTCTATTATGAAAGCTGATTTTTTAGTTTGATATAGATACTTACATTATCAAATGCCGAAGTGCGCCATTCGTTATTTCTAAAGAGATTCGGTATTGTCAATTCCAATATTGCGGCATAGCTGTCCATATAATCGCCGAAAATATAACCTTAAATTATAAACCTAATTAAAAATTAATTTAAGTGGCTATAAAAAATATTTTTACTTAAGGCCAGTCGTGGCACAGGGGCTCAACCGTACGAGTCATTCCCCCCAGTAGGGATCGAGCCCACAACCGTCGCATTACATTCACTTCTGCCCATGCATCAGGATGGCCTTGAGGCCATCGTATATTGATATATAATAATAAAAATATTTTATAATGGAGATTCTAAAAAAATTGGGGCTGCATTCGTTGTACCAATACTAATATTCAAAGTTAAAAGAGTTGTTTGAAGTGACAAATTTAAATATATAATATAATATAATCAAATTGACTTACCGAGAATAGTATTAAGGGTCTCCAATAAAGTATCAGTTGTTAATGTCACCTGCTTTATAGTTTCAGGACTGTTCCGTAGTTTATTGGAAAGCTGTGTCACGTTCTTATTAAATTCTGTAATGTTAAAGTAATTGTAATAAATACGTTATAATGCTGACAGGAGACATAGGATAACTAGAAAATATTTATATCCTGTTTTTTTTAGTACTTTTATACTATTTTGTAACCAGTTTTAAGGAGGAATATATATACATTCCTTATCAAGGAAAATCAAAATAAACATATATATATATATAGATTTATATTTTCATTTCTCCGCTCTGATGTAGAGGCAAAGCTTAGCGTCAAGTTCAGATACAAAACTTACAAAGCCTGTAGAATTCAGCAGAAAATGGGAATCGGAGTGAGTTAACGCTAGGCTACCCTGCTGTGTGCGAGATTTTGCGTGAAGCTAAAAAAAACAACTTATAATTTTTTCTCACCACTATATTGCAATTTTCCTATATCATGATATTGTAAGGATTCGACAAAACACTTCATTTCCCATTCATAAGCTACATACGATTGACACTCACTTCGAGGACACTTTCTTAATAACGGCATTTGATCCACAAACCTGTAATTGAATAATATTAACTAAGTGTTTAGATAAAACATGGTGTCATGAATTATTACCGACGAAATGGCCGAATGGCGTGAAATTTCGAGGAGTTGTTCCCTGGCTTCCCAGGATGGTTATAGGCTAGATAGATCCGGAATCCAGAAACACATTTTCCGCTAAGCCAACTGGTGATTGCACTATTAAATAAAAAAAAAAAACAAACCTATTTAAGAAACCTTCCACAGATAAACAAAGATATACGTACCATTGTTCCCATCTCTCCAGAGCTTTAATTAAATACTCGATATATGACATTGCGTCATTGTTAGCGAATCGAAAAGCCATCGCATTGTTTAGTTCCTTGAAAATACAATAATAATATATAGTTAAACTTGTAATCTATTTATTCAATGAATTAAAGTATTTAAAAACCTTTATTAAAATATATAGGTATATATAATTAAGTTGACAACAATTATGAAATCATTATATACAATAATATATAATGATTTTGTAGATTGGTACAGAATTTTTACTTTCAGCGTGTCTAAGAGAAAATATTATAAACATTTGAATCTAAATAGAAATCAAAAATAAAAGATTGATTTATAATTCAGGTAAATCGTGGCGCTAAGTGTGTAAACGCGGTGGGTTGTGGGTTCGATTACCACTCGACAAAATAAAATATTGAATATTTTCAGTTTTTGCTTTGGTGTCGCGTCAAAGCACGGAGTTGAGTTCTGCCACTCAACACAAAATGCCTCCACAATTCGGCGAAAAGTAAACTGAGAGTCTTAACACTAGACCACCTACCCCATCATATACGGGATACAACGTGAAATTGGATACTATCTACAATTATCCTTACCTCAAGAGCCTCTTGAATATTTTTTATCGTAAAACTGTAGGTGGCGGCTTCCCGGCAGATATCTTCTATGTTGTGGCCTTCATCAATAATTACTATATCACCTTCTAAATTAATTCGCATCTAAAAACAGGAAACTAGTTATTTGAATATAGTGATTTTTACATATTTTAATAGAAATATTTTAAAGTAGTCCTAGATTGCGGGTATTTAAGAATTTCATTTAAAATATAAATAAAAACAACATTTCATTTTAAAAAGGTATTTAAAGTTCTAAAATTAAACTATACTAAACCGATATATGAATTTTCTGAAATTTCTTTGGGGTTCGAGGTAAAACTACGAAAGATTAAATAGAAAGTGTGGAAAGGGTCAAAAAGTCCACCGAAGCTATGTTGAGGGCTATAATTATGTTATGATTTTAGTTCAATCGGCACTAAAATCATAACATTATTGTACAAGGAATGTTCAAGACATTCCTTTTTCCAGTTTCCAATTTCAATACCTCTACCAACCACGCTAGGCAGGAAAGGCAAATGAATAAATAATAAATCAGCTTCACGCTGTGTCCCGCATACAGCAGGGTAGGCAGAAGGAACCTAGTGTACGGTCCGTTCCCCACTTTCCCCCGAATATTAGAGGCGTTCTGAATTGAGTGGCGGAACTCTACGCCGCGTTTTGCCTAGACACCAGAGTGAAGAAATAGGAATATAAATTTAAATAAATATTTCATTCCCTCTAGTGAGGATCGAACCCACAACCTGACGCATTTACAGTTACACTTTGTGCAACTGCGTCACGACTCACCTCAAAAAATATGCAGGTAAAAAATTAGAAGTACGCCAAAATAGCTTACACTGTTCCTAATATTAGGTTCGATGAGGAAATTATAGGGACAGAATACGATATCGGCGTCTCCCTTCAAATCTCTTGCAGCATAGTAGGGGCAAGCCACCAGTTCCTTTCCTTTCTTCTTTAATTCTTCTATGTCGAACACTCGAGGCAGTGTGTTACGATTTAAGAGTTTACGATTTTCGAAATATCGACACCCTGTGCTGTTTTTATTATTGGAGTTTTCTGTTGAAGGAGTCGCCTGTAATTTTTAAGAAAATTATTGTACAAGATCAAGTTCCAATTCTTAGGGAATAATGTTGGCTTGTGCCCCTTTGGAAACAGAGCATTTAGAGATGGTATGTATAGATATTTTTTGGAAAAATCAGCTAAACGTTTATTGAGGTTCATAATTGGATGTGCACAATCAGCAAAAATTATATCTTAATCGTATCGAAAATATATAGAAAAAATTTGCATAACCTGTGAGTGAAAAATATAAAACTGCTGGCAAATGCCATGGAAATGATATGGGAATAAGTAACTTGACTATCCTTATCTAAAGTGCGTAAAATTAAATATATACATACTTTGATACAGGATCTACACATGGCATTCCTAGATTCCCATTGATTAGGATCAAAATCACGTATACAGCTGTTCTCTCTGCTTGATAAAATGGTCATTTTTGAATTATCCTTATATACTGTTTTGGCAAATTCAGCGATAACTTGTTCCAATTGTTTGTGGGTTCGAGCACCGTAGTAAATTACTGGAAGTCTGCAAGAAACGTGACAGTCTATCGTACTGTTGAGGGTCTCCTCGAGTGACGTGTTCGTTCTGCAAGGAAAACCAGCACCGACACCTATATAACTACTCTACGTAATACTTAAATATATAGGTATATAAAACTATATTCTATACATATATTACATACATTTATAATACTAATAATTTTAAATAATAACTTTTTATATAAAATGTTCAATCATACAAAATTGCAGGCAAAATTATATATATTGAAATCAATTTTTATAATTATTCTACAACTGTTTTTTTTTTAACTACAACTAAAAACACACACAGACACACATATCCTACATACTTACATAAAGTACATAAACTCATTAATCTTTGTTACCACGAGCACTTACCGTTTGCTATATCTACGCATGCAAGTAATTGTACTTGGGACACTTACGGGCACTAATAAAACAAATTTTTTTACTTATGCTTCTAATATAATATAATAATTTAGCAACTTACACTAAGATATTTATAATTTTTTCAATTTCTAATAATTTCTAATAATAAAACAAAACTAAATGTTAAAGGAGGCGTGCTTCAATACTATAGTGAACACAGACAAACAGACAAAAATTGAAAAATATTATATACAAAAACCTTCGCTGCGAACTACATTCATGAATTATTTTCCTTTAGCCGGCTCTGGAATGTCGTAACGCGGCGTTGAGATGCGTCACTAAACACGCATTGCCATGAATTCAATCGGAAAATGGAGGACAGTGTCTTGACACAACTTTATGTTCACTATGCAAAAATAATCCATTTGATATTATTATTCTAAATGAAAATTACTTTAAATTTTATTAATAAAAAAAAAACAACGATGTTTTCTACTCTCACCAAAACATGATATATTTATAATACTACATCTGTGTGTCACATATGTCAAAGGTGGAAACATTGATTTACTTTCGAAAACACAGTATCGTCGTAATTATCGATTGAATCGAATATCGATATTGGAGGGAAGGTCACGTAGGAAGCATGAGGACCTCGGGAGGACTTGTATTAAGAGGTTGATGACGGTGGACGAGGCGAAAGAGGTATGCAGAGAACGGTCTCTGCATACCTCTTTCGCCTGGTCTCTGCCTCTGGTCCAGCTACGGAGCTGGTCTTTTGTTTCGTGTCCCCCCGCTAGGGATACAGCGTGAAACTAATATAAATAAATTATAATACTATTAAAAATGTACATACCTATTTTTCTGTGGCGTTGAACACTCTGGCTGGGATTGTTTTTCCGGTGTTGCAGGACTATCGGGATTTGTTCGATTGTGTTTATGTATTTTTACTAAATTATCTTGTGATAATCCTGTAATTAAAAAAAAATATTAATATGTCGGATCGCGATATACGTATAGGCGAGCCAAGTGGTTTAGACGTCTCGTAGTTTTGTTCCTGCATTGCCGAGATAACACAATTTCACACTAACGGTATGATTCAGGCGTGATCAGTCATAGCCGACGGCCGACCAAGCCAAAAAAGTGCCTGTATTGCCTCGCTTATAAATTAGCCGCCCCACCTTCATATCTCGCCTGATTCGCTGAGTGGCGCGATTAAGTTACATCCGGCAGAACAACTCAAATAAAATTATTATTTTTATTTTTAATTAAATTCACTGTAAATGTTATTTTTAATTTTATTCGTTAAAATATCTAAATTAATTAATTTTGAACTTATTCTCAGTATTTCTAAATTAATTATTATCAATGCCGATAGGCACGATGACGTCACATCCGATATAAAAACCATATTCAAATATGGAACTTCTATTTCAAATTAAATTTACATTAAAAGTTACCTCCAATTCCATTCGTTAAAAAATCGGAATTAATTAATCAAGAATTTATCCTCAATATTTTTTAACCAATTATCATCGACGCCGACAAATATGATAATAAAAACTATTATTTAGATATAGGTATGCTGATGCAGAGGGAGCCCAGTGTTAAGACATTTCACTCCTTATTTTTCCCCAAATATTGGAGGTTTTGCATGTTGAGCTGATTAGAAATATTTGTAACATAGTCCCTAAATATACAATATAAACATACTATTTATAAGTATAGTACGACCAGCAAGTTGTGGTTGCAATTTGATGTTGGGATTTTTCCTATTTTTGATTATTTTCCTCCCTAGTGTATGTACGATGCGCACAGAAAAACGTCAGGGCGGCCACGACTTGTTGACCGTACTATAAATAACGTGGGATAGTAAAAGTCCGTTATGATATATCGCAGTTGGGACGCTGTGAAATATTAATAGTAGGTTATACAATTTTTAATGTATAATAAACATAAATCATATTAATATTACAAAGTAATGGGGCAATTATATTTTGTTACTCGAAAGGCTTTAATTCCTACTAGAGGTAGGTAATGATATATTTAATATTTAAAAAGTTCGCTCTGATTTCGAGATAGCGCGGCGTTGAGTTCCGCCACTCAACACGGATTGCCTCTAAAATTCGGCGTGAAGTACTTTGCCTACCCTTCTATATGCGGGAGACAGAGTAAAACAGAAAAAAAAATTGTGTGCTATATTATATTAATATTTCCAAAACAATCTTATTAGAATAGACAAACTAGAATATTCCTAGGTCTCTGAAATTATAGTCGACGAGTAATAATAATAAAGGATATAATTTGTATATACTTTTACTTAAACGACAACATCACAATTTGAACAGAAGTGTAAGAGACGTCCCGGTAGGGCTGTCATGAAAGACGACAGATTTGAGAGGGGATGAAAGGGGCTTGGCTCCTATATTATTATCAAACTTTGTTGTTGTAACTAGCTGCCGCACCCTGCTATGTCTATAGTTATGCCAATTTCAATAGTAACAATCATGAAAATAAATGTTTTATTTTTTACTGTTTGTTTCTTATTTTTGCATTATATTTTGCCTTTCTGTATGCAGTGACAAGTGACTTAATATCAACTGCTTAAATGGAAGATATGAATAAGTATTTCTAAAACTACACATCTCAACATTTTAATTATCTGTATTTTAAGCATATCTCCGGCTGCTTCTCCGTTTTATTTGGTTTGTGCATAAAACTGGATTCTAATATATATAGTTGTTAGATGTACTGACACCATACCACACCATAATAATAGTAGTTAAAAAAAACATAAAGAAATAAATTTAAAAAAAAATCCCAATTATTTTCATAGCAACCCTATATATTAAGGGGGTCGAATTGTATACTTTCATTAGGGCGAGTCGTAATCTCCGTAATGGCGTCATTGTCATCGCACGTCGCCATTTTGAATCAGTGCAGTCATTTTATTTTTTTTTTAACTTTTTTTAAATACTTAGTTATAATGAAACGAGAGCTCGTCTATAGCAGCCAAACCGCGCTTTCTATTAAATGTATGTTTGGATAGATGCAACTAGTACTTTGTAAGATATAAGAGAATGTCTACATTATTCTAAGTAGGTACTTTAAAAATACAATATTAATTAAAAATATTTAAATAAATTTCAATTTGCAGTTAAAATCAAAGAAATAGGTCATTATAAAATAATGGTAGTTAATTATTAATAAATATTAATTTCCATAAATATTATATAATATGATATTTTATATAAATAAGTATGTTTATTTATCTAATAGACTGAGACCCCAAGGCTTCCAGACCTACGTCATTTTAGAAAATATGACATTTTGATGATTAATAGTCTAATATGTAGTAAAGACGATATGCATACTTACTAACTCGATAGTAGGGGATAGGGAGTTCAAGTAGTAATGCCTGTATTTAAATATATTTTTAAGAATAATCTAAAAAAAAATTATTATTGCCAGACTGATGCAACACTAATTATTGTGTCACATTAAATTTTACAATTAGAGACATTCCACAGACACTCGATGTATACACTGAGTGTACTCACTCGTATAATGTCGTAGTGTTCATTCATTCCGCTTAGTAATTTCTTACCATTGGTATAATCGTTCGATGGACCCGCTTGTTGCTGAATTCCGTTTAAAAACTGCGCGTACGCAACGTCGGCGTTGTTATCGTATATACTCTTCTCACCTGAAAATTGTTTTTTTAGTAATTTAATTTCACTTTGTAATATTAAAAAAAATTAATTCCTATTGGTACACAAATCAAGGCAACCAAATTAAAATATTAAAAGAGTAAATTATAACAAAATATAAATACAAAAAATTAAAAAAAAACACATAAAATGTTAGAAAAGTAATCATTTTCTATTTTTCACGCTATATCCCGTATATAGCAGGGTGGACAGAAGAAACTGTGGAACCTAGTGTTAAAACACAATTTCTAAGACACTTTCGACCGATTCTGGAGACATTGCGTGTCAGGTGGATTGACTTCAGTACCAGGGCGGTGAAAACGAAAATAAAAAATATTTAATATCTTAGAGTGGAAATCGAACTCGCACCCTATCCCGTTTATAGTACTAAGTCTCAGCTCCGGCTACATGACTGGCCTACAATCATCGCTTATGTCTTCGATGTGTTGTCAACTTGGCAGATTATATATATCTTCCAAGCACGGCGTGTAAAAGAATTAGTTTTGTTTATCAACAGATATCGTATCGTAGAGCTGTCAGATAAAACTCATTTAATAGTCAAGTTTTAACGAGTGCGGTTGTTCCAATATGGAGGAGTTTCTCGGCAAACAATATATCATGGTGACAACAGAAAATTTTGAAGAATATCTGAGTTTTATAGGTAATAATTTCATTTAATTATTACATTTATTTATTTATATTTCATTTAATTATCTTACAAATTCTAAGGTCATATAAAAAATTATAGTTTTCATTTTTGTTTGTTGTTTATTATTATGTTAATGCAAGATACTTCTGCATATTAACAATATGTTACGGTAGAGTTATTTCAACAATATTTGATTTTTAAGTCCAGTCGTGGCGCAGTGACACTAGTGTGCGATTGTACACGCGACTCGTTGTGGGTTCGATTCCCACTCGAGTAAAGGCAAAGTTTATTTAAATTATATTTTCATTTCTTCATTTATCGAGGAAAAGCGCGGCGCTAAGTTCCGCCAGTGCTGCTTCCCTTAGGGTAAAGTTTTGGCTGCTAAATGCGGGATACAGCGTGAGACCTAAAAATATCTATATATGCAAATGTCATCTCTTATCTACTCAATAATAGATTCTTAATAGATAGATTTTTATAATTAAAGATTTTTTTTTTCTGTTTTTTACAGATGTAGGTTATATGGCGCGAAAGATAGCCTTAAAAATGAAGCCAATACAGTGTTTAACAAAAAACGACGATGGCACATACACATTCAGTTTCAAATCGAAATTTGTTTCTTTTGATATTACATTCACGCCTGGAGAAGAATTTGTGGAAACAAAAGCGGACGGTGTAAAGGTATAATAATTACATATAAGCAAGAATCTTTATAGATTTCAGGTACAGGTTCCCATCGTAACAGGGAAGGCAGAGGGAATCTAAAGTTAAGACACTCCTCAGGGATGATAAAAAAAACGACATTCAATTATTGTGGTAAAAATTCAGATTTCCTTTACTTTTATATTTACGTATACGTCATACATAATATTATTATTTCTTTAAAATATACAATTTTTTTGTTTCTTTATGACTTTTGTGATTTTTTTTGTTAAACAAGGTTATACTTAATGGTCATACTTAGCGTCCACTAATGACAATCAAACTTGTAAAAACCGAGGTTACAAATTTAAATAAATATTCTAGTAGGTATGCTTTAAGTGTACAGTTACAATTTTGTTATATGGGGTTTTACATGGGGGGCGGGGGGGGGGGGGGGGCATGGGGTAATAATGCCGTTCCGTTTTCGTTCCCCACTTTTCACCTAACTTTCGAATTAATAACTCTTCTAATATCAAATAATTAAAAAAATATAATATAAATATGATAAGCTTACAACAAGGTTTAAGTTAAATTTATATTACATCCTTTGCTACGTTTAGTTCATTTTGAAGCATTAGTTAATGACTATATTATGGTTATGCAATGGATTTTGATAGTTTTTGTTTTTTTTTTTATGTTTGCGAGGCGATGCGTGGCGTTGAATTCCGCCACTCAACGCACAATGCCTCCAGTATCTACATTAGGTTAGGTCTTAAACGAGGTTACCTCTGCCTACCCTGCGGGGTGCCGGATTACAGCTTGGAGCAATTTTTTTTATTTATCAACTTATACATTTGGAATTATTCAAATACAGCATTCCACGTTTATTTGTATAGTTTTCCTAAGAAATTTTCAAAGTGGTCCATATAAAGTTACTACAGTTATCCTCACCGAAGTTGGTTTTCACTTTATTAGTTTGTACTTAAGGACTTACTACTTTTATAACGAGATACATGTAGCGATTATTTACGAAAAATTAAAAAAAAAAGCGCAAAAATACAATTTAATATAAGTTCTTATAAACGTGACCATTAATAATGTTGTAAAGACGATAATGTTAAAAAAAATATTTAAGAATATTTCTTATTTTATATTATTTGTGATTATTTTATATTATTATTATTATTTTTTGGTTTTAATATATTTTTACATTTATTTTCAGGTGAAGGCATTAATTACATTCGAGGGAAATAAGATGACACACATACAGGTAGAGCCAAACGGCAGGACGTCGAAACACGTTCGCGAATTTTTCGACGACAAACTCATCATCGTGAGTTATAGAATTTTACTTTGTCATATTTTAAATAAAATTTTAATTTATATAAATTATTATATTTGCAAAAATCTTGATCTGGAACTATTTTTTAGGTTCGAGCTTTTTTTAATTGTCACACTGTCTTTTGTAAAGGAAATCTAATTTAATTAAGGTAGTTCGTTGCCCACTTTTCGCTGAATTCTGAATGCATTGCGTGTTGGGTAGCGGAATTTAACGCCGTGCTTCGCCACAAGAGCGAAAAAACCAGAAATATTTAATAAAATCTTTGAGTGGAAATCGAAACCACAACTCATCGCGTTTACAGTCACACCTTGTGCCCCTGAGCCACGACTGGCCTCAATACAACTAATAAGAAAAGCAAAGCTTGTAAAAAAAATTGTAGTAAAGCAATTCTGATTCATTTTCATTTGGAACCTCAAAGGCATCTCAGTTCCAATCAATTTTCGATACGAATCCGAATCGTTTTTGCGCCCTTTGATCTTTCTCTTGTTCAGCTCGTGTTTGTGTTTCAGACGACCACGGCCGAAGGACTCGATAAAACCGTAAAGAGAGTTTTTGAATTGGTCCAGTGAAGATTTTTGAAACTATTTTAATTGAAGTTTTTGGAGATATTTTGCTTTTATCGGAATATAATACAATGTTAAAGGTTGAATTATGTAAATACTTTTTTTTATATTAGTTTTTTAAGGTTAGATCATATTATTTATTATTTTACCCTTTGATTTATTTTCTTCTTTTTACCTTACACTTAATTAACTTAATTGTTTATAACTTAGACAAGATATAAACGAAACGGTAGTTTTCCTCCCAAAAATGAACAAAGTAGGATAGGCTGAGGGAACCTACTGTTAAGACACTCTTTTACAGTATTGATTTACTGTATCTTCGTTTGGGGAGGTGCTCATATAAAAAAGATCCTGACTCTGGAACGTGCACAAAGAGCTCTTATTATTATAAAATAAAAATAAATCAGCTTCACGCTGTATCCCACACACAGCAGGGTAGTGTGAAGACACATCGTTCCCCACTTTCTGCCGAATTCTGTAGGCATTGCGTGTTGAACTCAACTCAACTTGTGGCAGAACTCAACGCCGCGCTTTGCCTCGACACCTGAGCAAACAAGTGGAAATATAAACGCTAGCTTAGTTATGCTTTATAAAAATATAAGGTTCCCTACGGTACAATTTTATCAACAAAGTTGCTTGCTGTCAGTTAGGAAACTCTACTTATTACACATTATTTTTACAAAACTATGACAGGCAATGACATGCTTAAAAGGAGGCTCCAATCGCAAGTGGATTCTGTAAGAAACTTGTTTAATAAACAAATTTATTATTATTTAATTATTTATCTAATCTAACAATCTAAATAAACGCAATACAATCCCGGACCGACTCCCATCAGCCCCAAATACCGGGATACACAATTTCATCTCTAAAGACCTATTACTTGAACGTTTGAATAATCAAATTTCCAACGTAAATCCCCTATCGACTTTCACTTAACATGGCAGGGTAGGCTAACAAGCGGGATTCTCCGGGGCACTTTCCAAAACACGATTCCCTATTCCATTAGACCCTCTTGAAGTTATCTCGCGTTATTTACATCGCCTGACCGTAGCGTCTTATATAGTGGCCTGGTCTTGTACATATAAGGGTGGTAGGTATATAAGTGAGCAGTCGTGGGTCGTGTGTTGTTTATGGGGGGGTGGTAGGGGTTGGCAGCCAGGGCGGGTGGTGTCGCGGTGTCGTTGCCATGGCGACGCGGCGCCCGGACGCCGGCTCCCGACGCCGCCGGTGTCGGCCGCCGCGCCCGCACCCCGCCGCACAAGTGACACGCGCTGCGAAAAAGCACAACCGCCCCGTGTCTGTTGTGACTACGATTTTTTTATTTGAGGGATGTAATTTTTTTTTCTTTTGTGAAAATGTCTTGGAGTAGGTAGATAGGTATAGAGAAGATATTTGATATAAAAAAACTGTTTCAAGTACTAGTTATAAAATACCAAAATGGAAAATGTATTATATTTCTATTTCTCTATTAATTTACAACATATTGAACAAAATCACCACACTAGTCTCTGTAGAATTAAGAATTAGTAAGTAGTGCCAAATATTATCAAATTTTACGATCTCAACCTTCCATATTGTCATTTTTTTTAAAGTGGTGCATTGGCTATCTTAATATACCTACTTACGTATTAATTGTAGAGTGACCACTAATTGTTTCCCAATATAAAAAAAAGAATCCTTACAATTTAATACAAGCTCCTTGCGACATTTAACATGGTCACCACACGAACTCCCCTTCAGGTCGGGTCGATGTGGCCGAGGGTGGGGGGGGGTTAGCACCTTTTGTTTAGGACCCCTCCCCCTGCTCATTTACTCGCGCACTCTCAATGTTGTTTGCAAAAGGTTTAGGTGCCTAAATGTAGAGGGAAATGTCACGGTTTCACTTTTAAAGGAATCCCTTGTTATGGAAATATTGCATGTGATCTGCTATTGTCAGCGGCTAACCCCCCCCAAATCTTTTATAGTACGTTTTATGTTTACACCCATCATAGTGTCAACGTTTAGATTAAGTGTTTGTCGGTTGTAAAATAAGTAGAATAATAATGTTAGAACACAAGAAATATTGTAATTTAAAAAAAAAACAAACGAAAACCCCAGTATATAGAAAAAAAAGCAAAAAACAAGCCGAACTCAAACGAATCTAATCGAAAAATAAATATTAGTTTGAGAGCAACAAGTAGTTTACCACAATGCGTGATATTTTTAATTTTATATATGTTCATGATTACGATTATAAGACGATAATAACCATCTTAGATTTTTACGATCATTCAAACGGTTTAATACTGTATTATATATACTATTTATTTATATACTTTTGACAAATATGGTTTATTAAAGATATATTAAATAATGAACGGAAACTTTAGCAATATATTATTTCATTGAGGAACATAATATTGTTGACATTTAAAACCAACTCCTGCTTTCGTGGTCCACAGTAATATAATTAGTGCTGAGCTGTCACTGCTACTATTTTATATAACGGTTCAGTAAAGTAGATAGACAGTAAAATATATATATATATACACTCTTCTGTCTGTACGTATATCTCTACATATGAAAACTAAAGTTGACAACAATCGATCAATGGAACCTATAAACAATTTTGAATATCTATTCAATAATGCATCAGTTGACATAGTTGGATAACTATTTGGTACAACGCCATATAGGAACAAACATACATGCAAACATAGACTGCTAAACACATTATCATTCTTTACATCGCCAGATCTCGTTAAAATATAATAAGTAAAATCTACTGTTTATTCAATCGTAACAATTATAATATATTACATAGTACTTGTAAGTGCATATATATATATATAAATTGCATATCTCGTTAGTCTCGCACATGTACAACCTTCAACAAAAAGACGGTAAGTTTTAACAAGTTGGGGTAACTCCGTGAAGTAATGTAAACCTCTTACAAAATATCAACTCAACTAATAACAATACTATTTGTTACAGTTACGTTTTCCGCCTTTAGATATTGAAGCACTTACAGCTTATTTGTAGTTCTTCCTGTTAGAACTGGTCGCTTTTGCAGTGACACGCTTCTGATTTCACCACGGTTGGCCTCGTATTTATTAATGCTGACCATTATAACCGTCGAAATAAACTATAAGTGATATACACATTATGTATATCTATGATGAGATATAAAAAATGGCGTAACTATTTTCTTTCTAAGCCAAAATGAAGATAAGTGAAACAATTGTACAAGTTATTAAATTCACGATATTAAATAGATAAAATAGAGTCGTACAGTACATTTTAAGGATTTTTTTCTCATTTCGCGTAAATATCTAAAGTTAGTCCACTGAGTTAGTCTAAAAATAACTCGGTAACTGATCTGTCACTGTCACAGATTAAAGGTAAATTCATTCTATATCTAACGTATAAAATAAAAAAAAATGAGAATGTCCTTAAAATTGTCATAACCGCAAATAAAAGCTTTTCCTTTCATTACCTTGATCGCAACGTTGCCCAAATAATTCCGAATTCCGTCTCAAATCGATCGCGCGGTTGACGCTGCGGGTGTGTGGCCCCGCCCACATTTCACACGAAAGGTGATGATTGGCCGAGCCCATTACACACACAGGTATACACTCTTTGCTTTTTTTCGTGTTTTCAATATTAAAATGTGCGACATTATTGAATTGAAAAGAAAACTGGTTTATATAACATAATGTTATACAAATTTATCAAAATTGTTAATGTAAATAATGCAAATGATAATGGAATAAAGCAGTATTACTTCTAACAAAGCCTTTGTATTTAAAAACATTTAGATTACAATAATAATAGGTATAGTTTCATCATTTTTCCCACATAGTATTGAGATACTAGGAAGTAGCCGAAGTGTCTCTACACTCCGTCCGAGGTATTGAGTATAGTGGCGGAACACACGTCACGGTTTATTCGCGCGGGGATAGAATCCACAATTATCGTATTTACAGTCAGACATTGTCCTGAAGCGCATTAAATTAATTTTATTGGGTAAGTCATGTTTGACACTCCTGTTACGTCTTCAAATGGGTAACAATCTAAGTGTAAGTACATTATTATTATATTTTCATTATACAATTACTACATTTAATTTCGGTACGATATTATACAACCTTCAATTTCCGGGAATCGAACCCCAGGTTGTGGGTTACAACCCGTTTACACACGGCTATGAGGCACAAATGGCCCCAAAGACCATTTCGTCGTCACACTAAACTAGCACAAATCATAGATTACATCAATCCCGTCAAAGGAACGATCAATTCAAGATTCCGCCATGTAGGTACCGTTTGTACAAAAAAAAAAAAAAACACTTGAAATCTAATTCCGATTCCATACAAACGCACAGCAGATGCGCGAGCACGAACAAAGGTACATTTGTACGGTATAGTATAAGTAATACAACTAATTTTACGGCTTTGCTATTATGCCTGTAGCGTTTTGTTCGCGCCCTGATCGACAGATCTGATAATTTAAATATGGAAGAGCATCTGAGCGTGATGTGCGCCGGCGCAGATTCTGGTATCGGCGTTTAACGTACTTATGCGTATTTTAGTTTATAGTGTTATTTGAAATGTTACGGGTTCAACAATGATTTAGAAGAGGTCGAAGATATAGGAACAAAAAATATTATTTATATAGAATATTCAAAAATGGTTGTACATTTATCGATTTTTAACTGCTCAAAGTATCGTTTCCTCTTTTCCGCTCGTAAATAAAATTTAAAATAGACAGATAGAGAAGTCAAGTGACTTACCAAAGGTCTTCTTGGTGAACGAGAGTTCTGTAAAGCTGGTGCTGTTTGTGCTTGGAGTCGGCTTGCTTGGAGTCGGCTTGCTTGGAGTCGCCTTGCTTGGAGTCGGCTTGCTTGGAGTCTGCTTGCTTGGAGTCGGCTTGCTTGGGCTCGGCTGGCTATCAGGACGAAGCTTAGAATGATTGTCTATTACACTGTTTGCGATACGCTCTGAAAAAACATTTATAATATTTGTTTAGTGAACTTATTCTATTTGTATATTATATTTGACTAGCGGACACAGGCAGCTTCGCCCGCTTGAACTATACGAATATTTATAAAATATATTTATAATATTATTTTCAGTTTTCAGAGAGTGAATTTTAAAAAACAATGAAACAAGTGTTCAATTATATATATTTTATAAGTCTGAATTTAAAATTTTATAAAAAGTGCCAATTTAAAGATTTTTCCATACAAACTTTCAACCCCCATTTCACCCTTTCAACATTCAATTTTTTCAAAATTCCTTTTTAGTGAGTGTTCACATTATGAAAAAAAACATCTGTCCAAATTTCACTTTACTATCATCGGTGGTTACGTCTGTGCGTGCGTCTACTCCTCAGTCAGTGGGAGCATCTCCTTTTATATACAAGAAATAGACAGAGGAAAAAAATCTATAGAGCCTAGTCATGACGCAGAGGCACAAATGCATGGCGCTCAATCCTCACTCGAGGAAATGGAATAATTAATATTTTCATTTCTGGTATTGAGGTAAGAGCGCGGCGTTGAGTTCCGCCACTCAGCGCGCCGAAGTTGAAAACAAAATCGACACCTATGGAACATCTTGTTTTCCTCCAATAACAATTTTACTTCGTACTTGGTTTCAGAAAAAGTAAAGAAAAAAGGTACATCACACAAACTTCCATTATTACTATTTGCGGTGTAAGCTCGTGTTTGAAACGAGAAGTTCATTTTAAAAAGGATAGACAACTCGCCACCATGACGAGAATGTGAACATTTATGCAGTTACAAAACGTAGGATTATTTTCATTATTTTATTTAATGGTTATAGTTTAAGAAAATTAAAAAAATATATATTTTATAAGGTTGTAAAAACTAGATATTATATAATAGTTATTTCATTAAAAAAAAATCGCAATATCTATCTATCTTCGGTAACAAAAACTTTATTGTTTGTTTGTTCGGGAACAAAGTATCAAAAATTGGAAAGAAAATCAAAAATTTCATATTTCCTAAAGCAAGCCGACGGAAACCGCTAACCCCTCCCACTCGTCGACACAAAAAGCTGTAAAATCCGTGCAATTTGTACCCTCTACTCTCAACGTACGTATATACTTATCGATTTATCGCAAGCACAAGTTTATGTTTTAAAAAGTCAAGCTTGTCACGTTCATGCGAATCTAACCTTTGATTCGTTATACTAACAGATAGTTTTGGTTTAATCTGAAGTTGTCGCATACAACTTTTCGCTTCGGTGGGCGTGTGTAAAAATGCCGTCTTGTAGGCACACCGCCCAACCCCAGGCGACATTTTTACAAGTGGGGGGAGAGGGGGGCATCCGGACGCTCTCGTCATTTCGTTGTCATCCGGGGGCTCCTTTTTGCCGCGATCACGACGCGAGCGTCGGCGTCGACAATACTGTTCAGTATTTTTATTCTTTTCGAGAAGAAAATGCGAAAAAAAAAAAATACGACACGACTCGTAGAAAATCATGAACAATGCCGCCCTAGGGCGAGATTACCGCCATCAGAAAATGAATGCTTTGTTGGATCCCGTCCACCGGGATGTTTTTCAGTTGTTACATTAGACCTGTCATTTCCATTAGAGGGCTGAGCGGGCGCGGGCCGTCGCCGAACCCGCCTACGTCTTTATTTGCGTTTCAATTAACAAAGTGCTTTGTGACAATCACTTTTACAAAAATATATACAGACGAACACATTATTACTTGTATATATTATTAAAAAAAAAAAAGATTTATTTAAGTTCCGAGGCACGAGGTCTAAGAGATTAGTCTACATCATCCCTACTTATAATATTTTAATTGTAGATACGTATATAAGTCTTACGTAATCTGAAACGTACTATCCTCATGGGCTAATGTGAAATACGTTTAGCTAGTCCATACACTAGAACACTTTCAGATACCAGAAACTAAACTAAGACTATAAATGATAAAGTGAATTGCCAATTATGAGAAACAATATATATAAATTACAAAAGTCGTGGCACAGAGGCACAGTATGACTAAGCGCGACTGGTTGTGGCTTCAACCTCCATTCGAAGAATTAAAATAAATGTTTATTTAAATTTATATAATATATCCATTTCTTCGCTCTGGTGTCGGTGCAAAAAGCGCGGTGTTGAGTTCCGCCACTCAACACGCGATGTCTCTAGGGTTCGACGGAAAGTGGGAAACAGAGTGTCTTAACACTGGGTTCCCTCTGCTTACCTTGCTACGTGCCGAATACAGCGTGACACTCATTTGATTTGTTTATTAAATTACAAATAAACAACGAACGACACGAACAATATCCTGCGATTTCCAGATTATCAAAATCAAAATATTCTTTATTAAATTAGATTAATTGATATAATATATTCAATTGATAAATTACATAGAAATGTCAGTAGTGTCAGTTAGACAAGAAACTCAGTTGCTTTTTTAATTTTAGCTCAGAGTATAACCATCGTTAGAGTCCCGAGTAAGCATCGACATCATGTCATTTCTTGCACTATTATCATCACAGTAGTCTTGAATCGCATAGTGGGTTTTGCGGAATAATATATATTTTGACGTGAAACGCGACGATTGCGGATTCGATTCTCATTCGGGAGAATGAATTATTATTTATTAACATTTTCATTTTCTTCGGTCTGTCACCAAGACAAAGAATCCGCCATACAACACGCAATGCCTACAAAACTCCGCGGAAAACGGCGCGCTTAACTTAACACTAGGTTCCCTACGCCTCTGCTATAGGTATGCGGGAACAGCGTGAACGTGAAAAAAAAAACATCACATGCCCGCAATTATGAAAAAGGAACAAATAAACGAGGTAAGACAATACGCCCTTAGCCCGCTAATCAAAAAAGGTAATGAAGACGAAAAAAAAATAATTTCGGCAAACCTCAAAGTGATGTGCCTTCATTCCTATCGGCGCGCAAATAAAACCGGCGATGTAATGTGACGCTCTTAGAAATCGGTAATACGTAAAGCTTTGTCTCTCGCCGCGCATCACTACCAATCATATCAATGTTGAATGGGAGGTGTTCATGACGCGGGTTTTGAGGGCATACGAATATGTGAAGGTATTTTGATGATTATAAGCCCGTTTTTAGGGTTTCGTACCTTTTAAGGAAAAAAGAAACCCTTGTAAGATCACTCTGTTGGCCGTCTGTTTGTCTGTCAAGATCCTTCATCTCAGGAACGCTTGGTGGTATCGGGGTGAATTATGAAATTTAGCAGCTAGCTATTTAGACTAGAGCTTGTCCGGATTTTTTATGTTTAAATTTTTAGTTTATAGCTTACATTTATAAAATATCGGATGAATAGAATTTAGAAGAAAATATATTGTTTATGAAAAATATAAGAATATATACTGTATTAGTCTTTATGAAAGGAAAATTTTAAGAAAGAGAAAATGGAGTAGTTTTGACACAGCCTATACTACCCCATAACGCTGTAAGTTGGAGAGAAATGAGACACTGAATTGATACACTGATGTTGGAGAGTCATTTAATCATTTCTTTATCTCTTAAGACTAAAACTATTTATGACACGACACCGATATAAGACTCACGTAAAGTCACTATTTACATAATTATTTAACCTCAAAAATTTCGATAATATCTAGCTATCCACATATATGGGGGAAGTCCCGTAAAATTAACATGAAATACATATATAGTTAAAAATTATATGACTGTGAACGACAATCGACAGTCA
Source organism: Heliconius aoede (assembly GCA_037355905.1). Lineage (NCBI taxonomy): Eukaryota > Metazoa > Arthropoda > Insecta > Lepidoptera > Nymphalidae > Heliconius > Heliconius aoede. The sequence goes on from JBAIZZ010000023.1 coordinate 515,895, forward strand.
GTTCACAAACTGTAGGGAAGATTTACGATTACAAACGAACATTGCTTCTTGATGACACGCAAATTATATTTTTATAGGATCTCTAGGAGCTTGTTTCCACAGCTAAGTAACAACAAAATCTTGTAAAAATGTTAAAAAAAACCTAAATTTGAATCTGATATTGCTAAAAATAATATAATTAAAGTAAAATGTACAATATATATTTCTTTACACATTTTTTGAACATTAAATGCTTGATAAAAACTTCAATCATAATATTTTAATATTAGTTTATGCATAAAGGTTGGTTTCAACACGAACTTGTAGTTTTGTAAGTATAACGAGAATTTAAAATTCCTCCATTACAAAAGGTTTGAAAATTACTTGAAAAATAGTTAGAGGCGATAAAGGTAGCGTGATAATTTAAAATACACTTTACATAAATATTACTCGGCATAAACCGCTAAATTTATTTTATTCAATCTTATTTTGAGGACCGTAAACGCGAAAGTTGTGGGTTCAATTCCCAATCGAGGAAACAAAATATTTATTTTCAAAACGCGGCGTTTAGTTTCGGCAAAACTCAATGGCGCCAGAATTGAGTGGAAAATGGGGAATGGAGTGGAAACTGCTGTGTGTGGGACATTTTGTTTCTTTATATTATATACCAATTTATTATGTACAATATTGCATTATATCACTCAACATCACATATCCAGAGCCTATTCAAGTTTCCGAACTTTATACGAGTATAAGTTATAGTAGACATCACCGACTATAGATAGAACCAACGTCAGACGATATTTTTCTCTTATATATCTAAGCAATGGAAATGCACTCTAATTTTCGTGTCTAATAAACGTTATCGGGAAAGCGAGCGATGGGTTTCGTACCGTGTCGACCGCGATAACCCTTTATCAGATGGGGTGGGCGAGTGATGTCGCCGACAGTACTTACTCTGTATTTCATTACCGCTATATTTTTTTGTTATCTAACACTGTTCGGTTTTCAGAATTAATAAAATACACTTTTTTTTCTTTTCTTTTCTTTTTTTTAGCTGCACGTTGCATTCCGCAAATAGCGGGGCAGGCAGATGGAACCTAGTGTTATGACATAGGCGTTGGAGTAGGGGGGGGGGGGTCCATGGTAGTCTATGCTCACCCCAGGACATTTTAGTAAGAAAAATCTTACTGAAAAAAAATATTTGTCCAAAGCCAGCTCAGCCCAGAAAAAATCAGGTTCCCTCTATCTTTCTGTGTGGTATACAGCGTGAAGGTTAAGAAATGTATTTATTTTGTTTCATAATTCCAATATCGTATCGTATATGGCTATAAATATTTTGAAATATCAATGCAAACAATATTAATGCTTATAATATTATGTTTAACGTGAGAATATATGCGTATTCCACTTTCACGTAAGAACTACTGAACTTATAAAAATGTAACTTTACAGCCATGTATCTTATGATTCAGACTAACACAAACTACAATTAAAGCTACAATTTTTTTTATTATTAGCTATATAAAGCGGGCAAAGCCGCGTGTAGATTCCTAGTAGTAGGAACCTACATATGTATTATATTACTAAATTATTCACCAAGTTCCAACGTAACTTACAACCAATAATTATCTAACAATAAACAATCAAAATTTCTGAAAAAACAGCACAAAGGTAGAAAATAGTCAATTTCAGCTTATTTACAAGGGCGACCACAATGGTCCTTTCATGCTCGTACCATATAAAAAGCGGATGTGTCAATAATTAACTGTGTGATCCGGCAGCAGACGCCGGCGGCCATCGATTGCGGGCCCCGGTTTTTTTTAATAACGTACATGTATTGTCGTTCCGACAAAAGGGGCGAACTCGTCGTGTTTTTATAGCGCACGCTGGGGCGAAAAATATTACACCCTCGGGCGGCTATGTGAGAACGAACACCGAACCGCTATATGCCGAATGTTGCTTTGATTTGAATTGCTTATAGAGATTTACATAAAATTTACATGATTTAATTCCATTGGATTCGTCGAGCGTGGCCAAATAAATAATAAATTTATATACTAAAATAATTAGATACATCATTTATTATTTAAATATATTCAGTTTATAGTTTATGTTCATTTATCGTTATTCCTTTTGATACTCTATTTATCATCTATTATGTTATTTTGTAAAAAACATAAATATGCTAATAAAACGATAAACACCTAAAACAATGAAAATTTCTTAAATCAAACTAGCTAATAATTATATTTCAAAAGAAGACCAACAAATATCGAATCAAACCGACGACCATCGACAACAACATCGAAACCTCCAATTCGCATACCAAGTAAAACAAATATTTGAACGCGTACGTTCTCAATTCCATATATAATAGGCAATAAGGCAGTACAATCGCGACGCAATCGCAGCAAAATCCCCCACGCACAATTTGAACCCCACAACCCTCCATTGAGGATCAGGAAATTCATCTCGCTAATCCACCGGCCCGCTGTGAATAGTAAAAGTGATGGCTCTATTCATTGTTAGGGGGACCTCCCCTTTGGGGGTAGCCGAGGGTTGAGAGAGGGAGTTGGCAAGCGCTAAAATTTAATAAAGCCGGCCTCGACGGTACTATGGACAGCCCTTGCGATTAATTACTCACAAGAAGCTAGTAATTATGCGTACGCAGCTATCAAAACAGGGATGGAGGGTAGTTTGTCATTTATATATTATTCAACGAATAATCTTCATCGGTGTTTATGATGCTTATTAATTTCACTTGAATAATTAAAACCGGCAATTAGCCTGCAGATGCTATTTCTGCTTGGTTCTCGAGCTCAAGTCGGTAGACTTGTGAAATTGTAAAAGCAAAGCGGACGAAGTGGCGGCTGTTACAATTATAATGAGGTAAAGGAGGTAGGTTTAGGTAGTTAGGGGTAGGTATGAGGATGTGAAACATATGAATATAATGTAGTGTATAATAGACACGCCACAGTGGGGAGGCACTAGACGTTGAGTGGAAAGTCACGTCGCTTACATGAGTCTTTTTTCGCTTTAATACATTACTCTCTAGTGTTCAGACTCTGGTTTTGACGTGGGGAGAATATTATTATTCTGCAACGTTTTAACTCAAGGCCAGTAGTGGCGCAGCGGCGCAAGCGTGTGATAAAAACACTGACTGATTGAGAGTTCGATGCCTACTCAAGGAAATTAAACATTATATATTTTCATTTATTCCCTCTGTTGTCGAGACAAAGCGGGGTGAGGATTTCTGCCCCACTCCATGTCAGCAAAAAATGGCGGGCGGAGTGTCTTAACACTAAGATCGCTCGGCATATAGCATGTAGCTAAAAAAAAGAAACATTTTAATAACGTCTCTAATGCAGTATCAAAGACAGTAATTTTAAATATGTTAAGTCTAATATTATAATAGACGCAATTTTTTTTTTATATATAATTGCTTACTCTAAAATGAAAACCTCTGTCATTAAAAGACCGAAGTAGTTAAACCGATTTAATTTTACCTGGGCAAAGCTTTCCTTAACATTCAGTGTTTGCTATATATCAATTCGTTTAAAAATATATATAATTTTAAAGAATATTGTTTAACATAATTACTGAAAAAAAAACTGTTATATTGAAATGATAAATTCCCTTTGTAACCCGCACACACCAGGGTAGGCAGAGGTAACCGTGTTAAGAAATTTCGTTCATCACTTTACGCCGAACTTTGGAGGCATTGCGTGGTGGGTGGCAAAATTCAAAGCCGCGCATTATCTGGACACCAGAGGGAAGGAAATGGAATTATAAATAAATATTTCATTTCCTCTAGTGGAGGATCGAATCCACAACCGGTCACGTTTACTGTCGCACTTTGTGCCTATGCGCTACGACTGGCCACTATCTAGCATGATATTGTTTTTAAAACGACATTATTAAAAGAAAACGAAATTAATACAATTAAACTTTAACTTAAGCTGAAGCGGACGAAGCCGCAAGCAAGTTGTTAGTATATAACAAAACTAATATAGTTCAAATTTATCAAACCAAGATTACCTACTCCGTCCGCTCCTCTATCGATATCCACGACTTAAGATAGAGAGTTGGGAGGTCTACATCTACTATTATCTTTCACAAAACGCGAACGACCTCAAGTAGTCTCTCCACTTTCTACCCTCCACTCTATGTATACCGACTCCCCATGTTTGCAATACGTCGAGTGGCACATGGGCGCAGCGCTCGGGTGGGTAACGACATCTTTTGTTGACGATTGAAGCGCGCTCGTAATCCGCGCTCGCTTGAGTGTTTCGAGTGTTTCACATTCGCTCGCTCTCCATTCGTCGCGATGGCGTCACACTTCACGATGTGGTTAGAATATGGTGATAAGCGTTGGCGTTGTATTGTATATTATATACATATTTTTTTTTTTGGGTAGTCAGAGGGAACCTGAGAATCGAGTGTTAAGACACTCCGTTCCCCACTTTTCTAAGAATTGCTGCGTTTTTCCTTGTTATTTAGAGGGAGTAAATGAATATATTGCATATGTCATTGCCTCGAGAGGGAATTGAAATTACAATTTTCACGTTTACGCTTGTGTCCCTGCGCCACGACTGGACTCAAACAGGGATGTTTATTTTAAAAAAAAACAATATCTTACAATATTTATCATACAGGAGATACTGCCTCTTAAACATTAAAATTAATGTAGAAACGTACTTTTTCACATTAAATAGCATTTAATAATAAGAATCCATATGGATTCTTATGAATTATCAATAGATGTACGTATATTTACTTAATTTCAATTTAGAACAATTTTAATATAGGAAAATATTTCTTTTTTTGAATAAGTAAGGTTACTTTAGATAGTTTTTACACATATTCGTGATCTTATACTTGAATATTACATAAATTCTATAACATTTCGAACATGTCAGTCATTTTTAACATCTCAATATACGACACATTGTGAAAATAGAGAATAGAGAATAGATAGAGAGAGGTCTTTTCTCTATTTTCAGTCGTTGACTACCAATTTCAATTTAATATTATTACGAAGATAAGGCTACACCCAAGGGCTATAAAAAGTACTATTTACCATCCGAACCAAGTAAATATCCAACTATTCAAGTGAGTTATCTTGAAGCATTTTCAGAAACGCTTCAACCGGGGCCGAGTCCCCGGCTTCGCTGGCAGCATATCGTCACGGCGTATCTCGTAATTGGCGCTGGAGTGGCAATTAGCAGGCACTTGCCTCTGTCACCGCTCGACCCGCAGCTCGGTGCGCTACCTTACCTCCTCTCAGCCGGCTACTTTCAGATATACATAAATACCACATTACTACCATTCTTCAAATTTAAGTTTTCCTCGTAATTTGTGGGATTCAGTAAGAGGAAAATTCTTGGTTTTTTTTTTGTTTTTGTTTTTGTTTTAATGGGTATGGATATTAAAGTTCGAGGTTGCCCACTTGTGTTTTTTAAATAACCACGTTGCAAATTGTACTGAAATAGTTATTTTAAGATGATATTGTAAAATACATACTTTCAAAGAGAAAAATCAATTTTGTCTATTTAAAATTAAACAGAGAGAGAGAGAAACTGATGTACGGCGCTCATTCATTTATTGATTTTGTAAATTATACGATTGTAACGAATTGCCTTAACTGGTCATTACTACTCTTATATATTACTACTGTTATATATTTAATGTAATAATGTTATATATTAATGGTAATTGTATATGGATTTAATTTAGTATTATATATAGTGTATAAGTAGTACTGAAAGAATAGTATTATTGAAGTTTTATCGATAATAAATAAAATACTAAGTAAATTTAGGGAACGGAGTGTCTTAACACCGAGGCTCCCTCTGCCTGCCCTGCTGTGTGCGGGATACAGCGTGAAACTAAGTAAATTTAAGCGCCGGCATGTTAATTTGACTGGTAAAAAACCTCCGAAATTGGCATATTAAGTTACTAGCGGACGCGCTAGCTTCCGTCAGCTTCGTCTTCTTATTTGCACCCGTTGAGATGAATTCTAATAAACCGTGAAACCCGTCTTCAATTAAGTATTTTTAGGAGCCTGAATTTCAAAATTTAAAAAAAAACGGTGCCGATTTAAAAAAAAACCATACAATTTTCAACACCTATTTCATCGCTTTTATCTGTATAGATTAACTAACAAAAGCAAGAAATGATGAACAATGTGATTTTTATTAAAATAATAACTGTAGAGCCTTCTTTATATGGAAAAGATAAGGCAAACGAGCATAATGGTCACCTGGTGGTAAGTGATCACCGCCAACCCACGATACCCTGCAACAGGATAGATGTTTTTGAAGGTCCTGAGAAGTCTATACTTGAGTGGCGCGAGAAAGGAACTTTCTATGAAAAACCCCATTTACCTAGCACAAATACCTATACAAAACCAGATTATTTTCTGAATTATTATTAATTTTGTATTATCTGCGCATCAATATCAATACCTGCCGGGCAAATATCCAAATATCTAAACACAAACATCGACATTTACATTGCCAGGGTAATTCAGGTTCCCGGCACTGTCGGTAGCTGTTCAAACGCACAAATTGACAATCCCGATCCATTACCAGCCCAGTTAGTGCGAAATGATCTAGCTAATAGAGTTATCTGTGAAACGTGAGTAGACCGCATTTATTATTCATGTTATGTATATACGCAAACCGTTCGCGCTAAGCTCAGTCGGCGGTATCAATAATTGAATTTTGGGATTGGGGGGGATCTCTTCGGTCCCGTGCCCTCTATTAATTGCTAGAATTAATTCGTCCCCTTTAAAACTTAAAGGAGGGACGTCCATAGAGACTGGATGGAAATTAGTAAAAATTATACGTTTAATAATTAAGAAAATAAAAAAAAATATTAAGATATATTCTATGTGGCTCAAGTAACTGTGATGTCAAGTACATAGCTGGACTATCAAAACAATTTTTCTCGTATTTGAACCTGTAGTCACTCAGATTAGCGCATTCAACCGAGCGAATTTTACAACATTTAATGTACCATATATCGAGTTACATTATATCCCATACACACTCTACTTCTCTAACTTCTTATGTATTCCAGTGAACGGTGTCCCTTACTTCGACCCTCGACGGGCGGCAAGGAGGGTTTAATCGCAATCGATACTAGTCCCTGATGATGCTGATTCAATACCTCGCACTAAAGCTTTTTATGATACGAGAGGCGTAATGGGGTCGCCTTGCTCAGTGTTGACTATAGACATATATGCATTATATTCCTTGTGAATATCTCTTTTTATTTACTTTTAAAATATATAACATAAGGAAAAGTATAGGTACTTATGTATCTGATTACGATTATTAACTGTCAAATAATCTAAATCAGCATCTTTCTGTATCGCGTAGGTAGAGGGAACGTAGTGTTAAAGTACTTGGTTCCCCATTTTCCGCCAGACTTGCTCTTGCTCCGCTATAATACTTTTAAAGCATATAACACAAATATATATATATTAACCCATCGTTTTATAATTAAAATTCCTCATGTTCTCTATGCATAGCCGACTGTTAAAAAATCTGATAAATGCAAAAGAAAAAAAATTGGCACAAAACGAAAAAAAAAAAACAAAAAAATTACTAGAAAATGAAAAATTACAAACGGCCATTCGCAAAACTACTCCACTATGAACCCGCTACCACTTTACGTATCAAGTTGCATATCCATTTCACATACGCTATAGCGTCGCGCGACGTGACACCGACACCCCTAACCCACACCCCCGTGTCAGCTACACACACCCCGACCAACGAGACACTGCGGCCGACCATTGTACAACCATACGATAACAACCCTTAATTCAATGCAATAAGAGCGAATAGAAAATAATATACATTTTTACATTAACTGTGTAGAGTGGTCATTGTGTACATAGAGGGCGCGCCCCTCACTGTCGCCGAACAAACATGGCGGCTAACGAGGTTTTTGCGAGAGGCTCTCGTGAGCGATTTCGCGCCTAATTTGGACGTACGCTACGCCGTCAAGTGTTTTATTTTATTTAGATTTTCACATGAGGCCGCGCGGGGTGTTTCAGTTAGTATGTACTCGCTCGGTGTTTACACCCGTGTGAGGTTTATTGACTTTGTTTTAATCTATATATCTCTTTTGCGTGTATTATATATATTATTTTGTAATTTTTTTTGTAACCGTATAAAACACGAGGCATAATGGAAGAATGAGTCTAGTTAAACTAAGAAATGGTATAGTACTGTAACTTCTTTTAGACGAATAATCCAGTAACATATTTACTAATTGTAATAAAATAATTAATATTACTGACAGTGGTCGGCGCACGATCTGACTTTAAACGCGAATTCGATTCCCGCTTGGAAGAATGAATTAAGTTCATTTTTCCAATATAATTTGTTACCAATCGTCGAGTTTCACCACTCGCAACGCCAATGTCTTGAAAATTGAAGGAATGGAATGTCTTAAAGCTAGTGGTGTCTACTTAATCTGCCATACCTACTAGATATTCAGGATGAATGATTTTTTAAATTATTTTTACTTATATCAGTTTTAATTTAGGTTTTTTTAGAGAATTAATATATAGAAAATGAAAATTCATGTATCTTAACAATTTTTTTGTCTGATAGAGTTGACCTTATATTATTTTCTATTTTCTATATCTAATTTAATTTAACTAGTAACAAGGTTATTGTTTCTGAAAACTGATATGATATTATATCTTTTGCTCTTGTGTAGGTGTACCTATTATATGTGTCTCTGTTAGTTTTATATACGATGCCCTGTAGTTAGGGTTGCAAAATAATTTGTACAAAATATTTGTTTCCTTCTAAATACAGAAAATTACAAAATTTGAAAGGGGGAAATGGTAAAATATTAATTTATAATTTATATACTGAAAGTCGGAGATAACTTACGAAGTTATCAGCTTCACGCTGTATCCCGCACACAGCAGGGTAGGCAGAGGGAACCTCGGTGTTAAAGCACTCCGTTCCCCACTTTCTGCCGAATTCTGGAGGCATTGCGTGTTGAGTGGCAGGACTCAACGCCGCGCTTTGCCTCGACACCAGAGCGAAGGAGCGAATTGCACTTTTTGCTAAATAACATATATATATATATGTCAAAAAAATGTCAACATACAGAGGTCAGTCATGACGCATGATAACAAGAGCTGGTAGCACTATTGGCAGCCCTACGAAAGCCCTATTTAGTTGTCCGAAATCGCTTTGGGCTTCAATATCGTCCCTAAACTAACCACACCACACGATATTATATAAGTATTGTCTTACTGTTCGCTCCGAGCGATACGTTGGCCATTTCGGCATGTTTCTATGTAACCACGGTCGTTCAATTATATTATATGAAATTGTCTATTTCGTGTTTTTTCTTCAGAAATATCATGTTTTTCTGAGATATTTATGTGAGAATATCTTCTTCAATATTTTCTTTTCATCAATATAAATTGATATTGGCCTGATACTGGATGATGATGATACTAGCAAGTATGTGAGAGTGAAAACACAACAAATTGTGGTTTCGATTCTCACTCGAGGTGATTAAGTATAGAATATTTGCATTTTCTCGCTCTAGTAGTTCTCTCACTTCATGCAATGCGCTAGGTTCTTCCCAGGTTCACTTATTTCATTTTGAAAAATTTTTTTATTAGCTTGTTAATTATAAGCTATAACATATTTAATTCATAAATATATGAAATGCGCAGATATTGTACATTATCTATACATAATATAATAAAGTTGTAACTAATCTGTACACTAGCTGTACACTTAAGTCTGTACATTTTCTGTAATGGAACCTGAAACAATGTTTTTTTTCAATTTTGCTCAATTTTATTGGTGACTGTTTGTCTGTGCGCTTGTGCTTGTTGTTAAACTCAGAAACAGTTTAACCGTTTTAAGCGCAGTTTTCACTATTGCATTTATGCAAGCTTCCCTTAACAGTTACTGTTTGTTTTAAATCCTCCTTATTAACTAATTAATCCTTAAATTAAAAAAATAAAGCGTTTTCCTCTACAAATTGGTCACAAAATAATTGTTATATAGAATTGACTAAAACTTAATAAACATATAATTGTGTAGTACAAGCGGGCGAAGCCGCGAGCGAATCGCTAGTAAGCCTGTAATATGAGTTCACAATTACTAATAATTTTCAATAACAAATGCCATCAATCAAACTGAAGGTACAGGGCACAAGTCCAACATAATCTGACCTAACCACTCACGAATTGTTCCAGCTAAAACCTCAAAAAGATATCGAGGGAAAAAAAACCAAGCAGCTCAACTTAATTTGGTAAGATTCGTAAGTTCCGTCCACAAAGAGATCTTTGGTCATTGAAAAGCTCGTAAAAAGAGCATTCGTTCTAACAAAACGTTATGAAATCTTTGGCAGGGTGGGCATAAAGAAGTTTTTGTAATGTGTATCGTCCATTGTATATGGAATTGGGTGCTTTAGCGCCTTTTCATCGGGGCCTTATTTAATATTTGTGCTGTTGTGCAGTGGGATTATCTTTCGACATGATTTTAAATATATTGTAATATTTTGACGTGTTATAAACACGCCTATATAACATAAGAAGCGGTTAAGTGCGAGTCGGATTTTCCCGCAGAGGCTTCCGTGTCAAATTCAGGATTGTAGGGCAATGGGCTGTATAACTTATAAAACATGACAACGTTTTGTATGAAACTAATTACAAATATAATGAAATGGCCATGTTAAAACACATCGGAACGGAGTGTCTTAACACTAGGTTCCCTCTGCCTACCCTGCTGTTGCGGGATACAGCGTGAAGCTGAAAAAAAAACATATTGAATGATTTTGTGATACTTATAAATTTAGAAATATTTCTAAGAGCCATATCACCCAAACACAGAATCAAACACAAATATATTAAATAATAAAAAAAAAAAACTAAATTAAACGAAAGTATTTTTAAACGTTCATTCGTTTGAACACGTATCACATAACAAGCGGCCCGCCATGACTATTGTTAATTGTATTAAAGGACAGTTTCTGAACGATTAGCCGGCGGCGATGCGACATAATGGGATGGAAACGTCAAAATACAATCTCTGGTGACAATCTAAGAGTTGGATGAATAGAAACCGAATCGAAAAAGGCACGCTCGGAGCGCCACAGACTGAGACCTGCACTGAATTTGGGCAAATCGTCGGGCTTCCGTATTAAAATTTGTTTAGTTGAGATGAATTACACAATAAGATTAATCACAGGTAACGTAAGATGTTATTCATTTTTTTTTATAAAGGGAAAAACAAATCTGATGCAACTTCTCCTTAGAAACAATACTGTACATTTAGATAATACGTATCATTTAATATAGGCTATGATTTTCAAATAATAGTACCTAATACCTAATAAAAAAATTACATTTCCATTATAACAAGTTTTTTAGCCGCCGAATTCTGGAGGCTTTGCATGTTGGGTGGCGGAACTCAACGTCACGCATTGCCTTGTTACTAGGGCGAGTAAAACGAAACTAATTATTAGATATTTCATTTCCTCGAGTGGGAATCGATTCCACAACTACGGTCCCTGCGTAACAACTGGCCTCGTAATTTATAAGTAAACCAGTATAAACAGATAGGTATATAGCATTGACTATGGTAGATAAGTAGATACCTAAAACAGTAAATTAATTGTACAATTTATTTTTACCTTTGTATAAATGTTTTAGATTATAACAAAATGAAGTAAAATAAGATGACGTTTTTTCGAGGAACTTCATGTCAACTAGAAATAAATATACTTTTTTCAATTCTTCACTTGCTCGAGGGACTTTTCGGATTAAACTCCATCCTATTTGGAGAAAAAAAAATACATTGTGTTGTCAACGTGCTTGTATTGTAGGCGACATGTCTGTTTTTGTCAAATCCATTGTGAATTTCATTTGTAAAAATGTTATCGCAACAAAGAATTACTGTTGTTTTTTTATCTATAGTTTGACATACGATTTAATATTAAATGAGCCTAATGTTTTTTTTTTATTGTAATAATACTCTTTTTTAACCGACTTCCGAAAGGAAAGGATTATCAATTCGTATGTATTTTTAAGGATTTGGAGTGTAAAAGTACACAAACTAGCAGTCAACAATGGTTAATAAATAAAAAATTTCGTCGCTATAAAAAAAATATTATTATGATTTTTCATTAACCCGTCGTGAATATTTGATATAAACTTCGATAAAAAAAGAAGGATTTCTAAAAGAATTTATAATTACTATTTTAATTTTTCCGCTCTGGCAAGGAGGCAAAGTGCGACGTTGAGTTCTGCCACTCAACACGCAATGCCTCGAAAACGAAAACAAAAACGGTCTTAATGGGAAAGGAGTGTCCCAACACTAGGTTCCCAGGTTCCTTCTGGTATGTATGGGTTACAATGAGACATAATACATTATGAATTACTTCTATACAATTCTGTACTATATTTCTATTTTTCAAATACACACAATAAATTATATATATTTTTTAATTTTAATTAGTATCAGTGACATGTGAATTTGTTTTACATTTTTAGTAAAAAAAGTATTTTTATATTTATAATATCTCTGATCCATTGACAATCACTGCCACTTTTAATTTAAAAAAAAAAACTAAATTATTCATCTATTTAAATATCGAATGCAAGTATATTTACTTGAGTTCAATATTTAAATAGGCAACCGTAAACTCCACAATAATTAGAAACCATCCTCAAGTCAATACAGGAAATTGAATGAGTGGTACACGTCAGTTATACTTGAAAAGGACCAGGACCCAGGACCCTCTGGATAATACAAATGAGCTGGCAGTGAAAGAGAGGAGCGCTTGCTTTATTTATATGAAGTATTCTTTCTGTCTTATTTATTCTTAGTGTGTTTTACCTATATTATATATTTTTCTACGAGTGGCTGGTCAAGCTAAGTGATTATATATAAAAGAAAAATTATGATTTTGACCGTTTTTTTTCTTTTAACACAAAAAAAAAACTCAGTTAAGTGTTTTAAATACTCACTTAACTCTTTTAAGCGTAGCGGTTGAGAAAAGAGTGCTATACTACAATATTCAGTTTATTAAATTATTTTAATAATAGCCATATTACTTATTATATTTAACCTGTCAATGGCAGTCCGTCAGTCATTTTGTAGGTACCTATACACACAAAATAAAAGAATGCAATTTTCTAGTTTTAATTAAAAAAACATCTAAGGGCGGGAGAGTATATACATACTCTGTCATCAAAACCTGACACGGGTACAATGAGGACGACGCCATTTGCTACGTAAATAAACCCCAAACATTTTACATGAGACTTCAAAGACTCGAGCTCGACACTAAGCGGCCGTGTGACATTCCCCTCTTGTCCCTTTTATTATATTTTAATTCACACCCCCCAGCGTCAGCGCCGGTCTGAACTGTGATATGTATTTGTACGTGATAGAATTGAAAATGGAACGGCCGGTCTACAAAATGGCAGTTTCCACATGGTAATGTTGCCAGATGTGATATAGCTTTTTGTACTTTAATCGCTTACAAAAAAGATTGAATTTGGTCACGATGCAAACGATTTTTAGGGTGTTCTTAAAAGCTGGATTGTCGTGTACCTTATAATGAATACATAGGTTGATATGCCATTGATATACTGAATGTGACAAAGGATTTTCCCTCGGGGCATGCTCGACAAATGCAATAGATTAATGCCTTTTATAAACTGTCACTTGAGTTAAGTACTTACGTTATAGGGAAATCGGTTCGGCGTCGTCGTTATAATTATTTTATTGTTGTATTCTTTAGCTTTGTAAAATTTTAAGCAAAAATATTTGGAATTCAGAAATACTTACGTTTCAGATTTTTACATTTAAGTTAACAATTCCTTTCGAGGAAGAAAGTAACTATCATAAAACTAAATATTATTAAAAACTTTTTACTATATTATAAAAAGTTAATACATATACAGACCTAAATATATATTTTGTTGCTTATACAGTAATGTCATAGAAATGCAAGCTAGTGTACCGCTCACTGCTTCGCCCTAGTGGACTATGTATGGTTATTGATATTTTCGTTACATTTCCGTTTATGGTGCACGGAAATATATTTTTACTACATTACATCACAAATCTTTGATAATTTTGTCTATTATATTATGTATGTATCATATATGCACATAAAATTGTACTTTTGAATGACTTTATATTTCATTAATTATTAATACACGTATTTCGGAGGTGACCACAAACACACGCAAGCACGTTAATATAATTCTAATGTAATTAATTAATAATATTTTATTAATTGTAGTTGCAAGCGTGCGTACACGCAACGACCTAATAAAATACAATTCCTTGAAAGTGAACAATCGGGTATGTTGTTTTATGCTATGGACGGATTTATTCAAGCGAAAAAAAAAACTGAAAACTCACAAGAGCTTATATTTTTTTGTCCCTGTCATGGCAGTCTTTATTTTTTATTTGCCAAAGACATGGTACATTTCTGTAAATATTTATAAATTCTATTATAATATCGCAAACTCCATGCCTCTCCGGTGCTCTCGTTCATTTTAATTTATCAATTTCACCGTTGCTTCTGAATCAACAACCTAAGAGACTTCCGATGAGGCGTACATTTTTTACTAAGCCTAAAGAAATACTAAAGTATAATACATACAATGCCCTACGAGTTAGTATAAGATTTTCTCTTTTCATAATACGCTCTCAAAATATTCTGTACATTTTAAATTATCAAAATTCTATTCTTAATTCTCTTCATCCCTTAAATGATAACAATGATTTTGAAGACAAGCAATTCTGCAAGTGGTTATTTTGTCCCCGAGTGAAGAAATGTCACAACATAAGAAAGGTAATATTATGACTAGATAGATACATACATATTGAAGTTTATTTTTATGATCTAATGATCGATTTTGGAGAAAATGCATTTAACATTACCGACAGTTCCATGTAGACCTGTAAAACTATACTAGGCTTTAAGCCAGATGTGGCGCAGCGGCACTAACGTGTGATAGTAAACACTACAGATCGTCGGTTTGATTCCCACTCATAGGAAATAAAATATTTAATAATTTAGTTTCTTCGCTCTGGAGTTAGGACAAAGCGCGGCAGTGAGTTCCGCTACTCAACAAGCAATACCTCAAGATTTAGAGGTAAAGTGGGGAAAAGAACTTAACTAAACTTAACACTAGGTTCCCAGTTTACTTCTTTCTGCCTACCTTGCAAAAAAGCAAAAAAAAAATTGAAAATAAATATAAGCAAATGCACGCAACTTCCACCGTGTGGCCCCTCATGGCCCTTGTCGTTGTCATTCTATTCGTAAACAGCCATCGACATAGAAGAATTGATTTCTAACTATTATTTAAATTTTTGTTTCTAATTTCATATAGCTTGGTTGATTTTTGTGTAAATAACACAAACTGGAAAATGCACATAAACACAACGTACGTGACAAACTAAGAGGGATACATGCCAAATTTCATTTAGTAAAATATAAAGTACCAAATAAAACGCTCGTATTATTATATACAGAAGAGCTTTGGCAGAATCTATAATGTCGTACGGACTGTACAGCTACGGAGGAACGTATAAACAACAAAACATTTGGATCAAATTTACTATTTACAGTTACGCATTTTGAAAGAAATTATAAATATAATAATAAATAAATAAATAAAAAAAATAAATAAATATATTTAAAAAAATCATTCAATAACAAAAACGGAAATTTTTTTGGAATTTTGTAAAATTTTACCAATACACGAAAAAACTGACTTAACCCTTTTAACAGAACACTTTTTTTTAACTGAAAACTTTAAACATTATATTATAAGTATATGAATTCAACAAAAATAATAAATCGAAGTATTCATTAAGTAAATCTAAAGCTTATATTACCTAACTATTGTAATATCTATGGCAAAAGATAATTACAATTTACCATAAACAAAACTTATTTATCAACTTCCATTGTCAGGGAAAACCACAACAAAATCTAAAACGCATATTAAAACGATATTACCATGAAGTATTAACTACGACAGTAAAATGACAGACATATATATATATATGTATTTGTCAGAAATTTAAATGTGTGGTCACAAAATATAAGCGAAATAAACAAATTATATAAAAAAAAAGAAAAGTATAAATAAATAATATATATTTATATTTGAAACAAAATATATATGTTAATACACTCGAAGTATTTAGCTTATTGAATAGAAATATTTGTTAATTTATATTGTACTCTCAGTTTTCACTTATTGGTGCGAGTATTTATGATAGATTATTATAATTATTACAATGACGTTTTTTTCTCGTATAAATGCCAGCGTCGTGGCGCACGGTAAAACTCTAATTGAGTTTATGATTGTCTAATATTCAAATAAATAAATAAATGTAACTTTTAATTATTTTTTTAAATTTACTATTTTTTAGCGACCCATGCGCGTCTATGCCCGCTTATTGCAGTATTATAACCAAATTGACCGAGCTTTTTATATAAATTGAAGCTTTTATGTTTTTCTATTTATATTAAAGCAAAAATTTCATCAAAATCCGTGCAGTAGTTTTTGCATGTAAGTGGAACAAGCATCTTCCACCACTAGTCTATTACTTGTACTGATGTATTGTTTTTTGCCAATTTAGTGTATGTATTAAATGATGATAAAAAATATAATACTTTTAATTGCGTAACCTATATATGTCCTATGCATATACCTATAGTGCGTTCAATGATAAAATCCACAAGTTGGCGCGTATTGGATCCAGGCCCGGCAGGACAAGATAGCGTTGGATTTGAACTCAATTTAAGTTCAAAATATTAAACAGTGCTATTAAATAATCGCGTCACACGCTTGCGCCCCGATAAGAATTTTACTTTTACGGAAAATTTTAACCCCTACTTTAACCTTTAACGATCAAATAACGACAATTAAAACATGATTTTATCGGAACAACTTAATCTTTGAATGCAGCTGCAATCTCTAGTGTCGAGGCCCAAGCGCGGCGTTAAGATCCGTCACTCTACACGCTATGCCTCCAAATTTCAGGGCAAAGTGGGGAACGGAGTGTCTGATACAGCGTGAAGATGATAAAAAAAAATCGTACGAAATAAAAGTTACACTCTGATTACGAGGTGCCCAGGTATTTAGAGAGATGGCGCTACTGTACACAAACTTTGAGGGTTATCTTAGGACCTATTAGGATTTAGTTTATGACTTCTGCCACAGATGGCGTTTAAAAATAGAAATTAGATAAAATGTACCATCGACATTTTAAGGAATAAAGATATTACACAGACTTCCACCGCCAGATAATTTTATGTCAGATTTTTTTAAAATTTTTTACTACTACATATATATATTATTGGAAATTATAGATTGGGAAAATGTAATAAACTTTTTGAGAAGACGTCGTTTCAACGTCGAAAAATAATTTGTATATTTTTGTTAATTAATGAATAAATTAACAATATTACACACACACACACACGAGGCCACTATAAACCACAAGACCACCACAGATAATTATTAATTAAAGCTATAAATAAATGACTTAAATATGCCCAAACCAAAGATATTAAATAATTGAATGTTTTTATTTATACTTAGTATAACAAATATACTAAATATTGTAATTTTAGATATTTCTAAATATTTTTTTATATTTTATGCTTATTCTTTTTAATAAAAAATTAAGATAGATATTTTATTATTATTCCTATAGTAGTACTGCTTAATACAGTAATTATTAACGTTTACGTTGATTATAGGCAGTTTAAAATTTTAATTTCCGTATATTAAAATATAAAGATATACAAATCTTTTACATTTACGTAGCGCAGGAGCATACTAAGCATGTGTCACTGTATACGCAACAGTGTTGAATCCCGCCAATTAGAATTCGGTGGGAAACGGGAGTGTCTTAACGTGAACGGAGTGTTTTAACACTAGGTTCCCAGGCTCTCTCTACCTACTCTGCTAGGTGCGGAATATAGCATGAAGCTAGAAAAAATACCAGCACTTTAAAACACGATTTTACGATTAGATCTGAAAGCAAAAAACGAATTGTGAAACCGTCGCGACCATAAATCAACAATCAGCGCACAGCGAACTGCCTTCCTATTTATATTTACGACCGAACGATGGTACAATTTAACAAAAAAAAAAAATATCAAAGACAATATAGGTAGCGGGTACTAATTCCAAAATAAAACTCCAATGGAGTCACGGAAGGCAATGTAAATGTCCATCACATTAATAGATTGACGTGCTTAAAACTGTAAAATTACCATTTCGTATAAGAATCGAGACAAAAAATATGATTTAAAAAATAGCTTCGTTTAGGGTATTAGGGGTTGTGACGACGCGTTCACGGCACGCGGCATAAACTCGTCGCTTAATGGTTTGTAAGATATGAATAAGGGATGTTTCATATTAAAGGATTATAATTTGTAAGTCGATTTCGAATGTGAAAAGATACGAAATAAATTTTAATTAAACTGTTATTTTTATATGAGAAATGTTGACAAAAAATGTATATTAGATATTAGTTAAAAGCCAGTCGTGCGTGGTGCAGAGCCACAAGCACGTGACTGTGAACACAACAGATTGTGTGTTCTATTCCCACTCGAGGGAATATTTTTTTTATTATTTTCATTTCATCGTTCTGATAACGAGGCAAAGCGTTGAGTACCGCCACTCAACACGTTGCCTCCAGAGTTCTGATGAAAGTAAAGAACGGGACTTACATTAGGTTCCCAGGTTCCCTTTGCCTAGCCCCGCTACGTGCGAAATACAACATAAGGCTGAAAATTGTGTATCAGTATATGTAGAAATTGCGTCTCCTACAAATTTTCAAAAATTGTAAACTCGTCATAGTTACACCATATAAGCGTGATGTATGGAATTTAAAAAATATATTAAAATTTAAACAGTCCTAGGTGGTCAGGAGTTTTTTATATACATACGTGTTCAATTTACATATTACTTGTATGTTGACTGTCTTTTTGGATAGCACAAAAGAGACCAGAGTGGAAGAAATGGACAGACCTTTGCCCAACATTACAGGCTAGGAAAAAAAATATTTTTTAAAAACTTTTAGGTAAAAGTCAAAAATTGAAACGAGAAAAAATAAATAAAAGACAGTTGTTCTAATTAACTTTGTCCGCGGTATCTTGTATTTTGATATCGTTGTGACTATTCTAAATATCGCATGTCGGCTGGCAAATATCTATAAATCACGTCATTTATTACGTCAACGGCTGTGGGAAGTTGTAACGTGGTTAACGTGTAACCTACCCTACGATCCTTTAATAAATTTATTTAAAAAAATTTTTTTCAGCCCGCTGTATCCCGCATGTAGCAGGATAGACACAGGGAGCTTACTGCCCATGTTAAGACTCTCATCTCCCAATTTTTCTACGAATTCCGAAGGCATTGCGTGTTGGGTGGCGGACCTCAACGCCACGCTTTGCTTCGACACCACAGCGAAGAAATGAAAATAGTAAATATTACATTTCTTCAATGTGGAAATCGAGCCCAAAACCTGTCACTAGTTTATAAATAACTTTTAAATTGAATTCGTTGGTCAGCGAGATTTTTTTATATAGAGATCAGGCAGAAAAGACATAATAACGTGGGACAAAGATAAGGGAAAGCCCGGTCACAACGCGAGCGGCCCTATTATTGACTACGATGAACTTTCAAGAGTGAACTGCTTACTTGTAATATATTTACTATAAGACTACGCGGAGCTGAGCAAATCAATTACAAAAAAGAAAAATCTTTATTTGTGGAAATGTAAATGTCTATTTTATTCCAAATTTCTCTTTCGAGGTGACAACCGGGGAGAATGGATTACATATTTTCAAATATAATTTACATAATAATAATATAATTATTTTTTTTTTATAAATTTTAGTAAAGTTTAGCATATTTCTAGCCCTATCACTAATAGATGACATTTTATATTAATATAATAATTTTTCGAGAACATTAAGCTTTTGTTATAAAATAAAAAAATTAACTATAATTTCAGTATAACTTGCAATGTAAGTGCCTACATTGCCACAAGCTGCAAACTAGCTGCAGCTCTGAGTACACGATGTACGTCTTTTAAAAGATCTTTCGTTGAGGTCGTAGAACAAAGAGACTTGTAAAAAATAGTAATAGTCCCTTTCTATTCGATTTTACAGACATAAAACTTTAAGTTACTACAAAAATAATCTTTTTGGCCTATTTATTCTAATGGGAGTATCTAAGTTCAAAGACATATGATACACACTGCTATTACATATGATAAGAATTTAGAATGATATAATGAATTCTTTGATTTGAAGAAAACATTTACAAATTCTTAAATGAATTTTATAAAGTTTGTGATACACTCTACACTGTTTATCTAACCAAATTCATATATCTACAATCCACATTATTCTACATTACTAAAAAAACACCTATTTGGCAATATTATTCTGGAATTCTATCACTGTTAAACATTCATGTTCGACGTAAATTCAAATCAAATCACAGATTACATCGAAACTTGCTGTAAAAATATTGAAGAAAATTTATCGCGAAAGCCCACGTGTTTAGATTTAATCGGGTCACAATCATAATATTTATTTTACTGCCATTCCAGTAACGACATTTAAATGTTCCAAATTCGGTTACCCCTTTATTGTCACGGAACCATCGTGGTCTGTGCACCAGCGACGCTTCATTTGCATATAGTCTACCGTTAGTTTCTTATACATACTTATTTAGAATTTAAATGGGCACAGGTCTAATGCTTGGTGTTATCATATCAAATATATTATATCTTAGTGATAAAAGTAACAATAAATAGTATTTTTACATCACTGTACTACACAGAACAAAGTGTGTTAAAATACAAACAGGTGTACGGACCATAATTTGACGTGATAACGTCATAAGAGAACATTGATTTGTTGAAATATATGAAATTAATTGAATTATTATTATTACAAAAGCTATTTGCATTTATATATTTAAATTTTACAGATAGATTACAATGTGCTATTATTATAATTACAAGTAAGAATGAATGGAAAGATGCATCACAAGCCGTACGCTCAGGCTGATGGAGCCTCTCTTTAAAAATAGTTTCTTCCTTGGTCGCTCAGCTCAGGCAGAAAGAACGTGACCATGAGATATGCTTTATCGCGGCGACGACATCTATTTATAAGACGTTATTAGCTACGTATATCTATATATATAACCACAAATTAAAATATAAATTTAAAAAAAAACCCATAAAAAATACATAGAACAAGTCTTGTAATTCCTTGTAATAATGTGACTAACACTTATACCTAGAATTTTCAATTAAGGACTAGTATAAATAAAATGACTGTTCATATGTGGAACTATAAACAAAAATAACCCATTAATGCTTTAACTGGCCTCAGGGATAGATTTATGCTTGAGTATAAAGTAATACACTTTATTAATTGCTTGGGTAATATAAAATGGAGAGTTGAGACCAAAGATTTTCCTTTTATTTAAAAGTGTAAATTAATTAAATGAATAATGTGATCTATTTTATTTCTATGCGTCTATTAATATTTCTCTATGGCAAAAGAAGTTTTTTCTTTTAAATAAAAATGTATATTTATTTTTTTAGTGCACAGACAATGGTTACCTTACCTTTGTCATTTTTTTATGGAAACTAGGTGACTCAACACTCCGTGTATGATTATACCATATTTTTTTTTTTCAATTTCATTTTGTATCCCGTCCTTAGCAGGGTAGTCAAAGAGAACTTGGGAACTTGGTATCTTACTCTTTACACTCGGGTCCCTCCAGAATTCCTTAAAAATTGAGGGACGAGGCATTGCGTGTTGAGTGGTAAAACTCACCCCGTTTACCCACGATGCCAGAGTAAAGACATTAAACTATTAAAATATTTAATTCCTTCGGATGGGAGTCGAATCGACAATCCGTGTCCGTGCGTCACGACCGACATTTTTTTTTTAATTTCCACAGTCTTTTTGGAAACGCTACCCCAACCAAGAAATGCGGAAACGTAAAGTCGAAGGGTATGATCACTACTGCATAAATTTATATGCAAATGAGTGGAAGAGCGAGTTCGCGGCAATAATCGGCCGGCGGCGTCGTAAATAACGTTTACGATTCGACGACATCGGCGGCAACCCTTGCCGGGGGAATTAACGCGACGCGGGAGGTACCTTGTACTGATATACTAAGGTTGACGTAACCACACGTGCCGTTCTGAACGGGACTGTCCCGTTTCTGTATCGCGGTGTCCTCAAACATACCACCAGGACGTACAAATGTCCCTTTTTTTCGGAATGGTATGTAGATTTGGTCGGTCGAAACAAGTTTCTCTGTGCTTGTCACAGTGTGCTGGTTTAAAAAAAAAAAGGAAGAATTAAATTATTTACTTAAGTGTCAATTGTACATAAAGAAACGAAAGCACCATCAGATGTACGGAAAAATTAAAGTTCACCGAAAATATATCTTTACAATGTCCCATGAGGCAACCAAACAATGGTCACGTTAACTAAGGCATATACAGGATTCGAATATTAAAACTCTTAATGGCGAGCGGACTCATTACATATAAGTTTTATCTATTACAAGCTTTTAGCTTTAATTTAGTGCTTCCGTTTCGCAATCTAGACTTAAATGTATTTTGTAAAATAATTGTAAACTCAAATAAAGTCAACCGCTTCACACTGTATCCAGCTTGTAGCAGGGTAGGCAGAAGGAACCTAGTGATAAGACACTCCGCTCCTCACTTTCTGCTGATTTCTGGAGGCAATGTGTGTTGAGCGGCTGAACTCAACACCGCGTTTTTTGCCTCGACACCAGAACGAAAAAAAAAAGGATTCAATTCAGAACCTGTTATGTTTACCTCCTCGCCTCTAAAACATATTCCGATTAATATATATCGTAAATGGCGACAAAGGCATGTCCTAAATAGAGACATTCTAATTCAATTTAGCAAAAGGGTTGTCAGCTACGCGGAATGGCAAAAAACGCGGGAAAAGTAAAAGGGAGACCGGGTGAGGGAAACTCAAAGACATGTTGGGGCGGCGACGTGTCGCATACCCGTGCGGTTTCGGCTCCAGGGTAATTGATGCGTTCAAAATTACAAGGTAAGGCTCAAACATCGTTTAGAACATTAGAATGAATAATATATGACTGAAATACAATGTGTTAGTATGTTCTCAAAAACATTTGTCTATTTTATTTAAATTTGAAAACTGACATAGTTTGCAAAAAAAAAAACAAAAAAATATTTAATGGCAACCTTCGTTTAGTGACTACTATTGTTTCGACTGTATTAAAATTTATTATAAAAAGACGTTTCATATCAAGTTCAGTGGAATTATACATTGTAATACATAAATATAGCCTGTCTATTTGGTCTTGCTTTTATATTTTTAATAAATATAGCTACTACGAAATAATATACAGGATTTTGTTTTGTTATTCATTGAAGAAAATATCATAAATTATTATGATGTGGACGTTCTTAATATGTATAATAGTTCTGTGCCTCGACGCTGTTGCTGAACGCTACCTACGTAAACAATAAAAACAAATAGAAAACTACAAAGTTTATTTTAAAATCGTGTGAATTTAACCGCAAATGTTCCGTGACAAATCAAAAAAAGTTAGAATCTGTCAAAGTCTTTTAGGGCCATGTGATTGAGACGTCAAGATGTTTGACATGAAGAAAATTACCGAAAGAATATCGTGACCAGAAAAGTTGGGGACTTAGATCTAACACGCTACCACCAAATGACTTTAGTATTTCTTTTCTCACTATATTATAAGCAAATTAATTTCTTAGAAAAAATAAGATCATCAGGTTTGTCTTCAGGTTTTTAAATACGTATATTCTCATCTTCGAAAACACATTTTAGAAGTTCAATTTTAGAGTCATATATAAGTTATTTACTTGACAAATAAACCAAATTATCCTATGAGGTAAAAATAGCATGTTAATAAACCGCAATATTCAGATAATAGTTTGAAAATCAAGTCAAAATAAATTAATCCCCAACTTAGGTAATGTAAAATCTCTTTGACAGTTAAACGTAATGTAGCTTCCTGTGCCGTGTGAAGGTGTAATTCCAATAAACTGTGGTGTCTACTACTCTAGATCGTCGATAATGTCGACAAGGGATACTCCGATTTTAGAAACCATAACCATGTTTCAAAACTTAAAATTTTCTCCTTGCTTGTGTCAATATTTTCTTGAACTTCTTGTTGTTGTACATACACAGAAATAGTGAAATACAAAATATTTCCTGTTTAGAAGAATAACAATTGCTATTGCCATTGTGATTAGATAAGCTTTGGCTAACATCTTTTTTTCATCCGACTTCGACGAAGCCCAAAAGGAGGGTATGGTTTTAGCGCGTATGTACTCGTACTCGTATTTTTTTTTATGGGAGAGGACAAGGCAAACGAGCGTTCGGGTCACCTGATGATAAGTGATCACCGACGCCCACGACCCCATTCAACAGCAGTGGAGCTACAGGTGCGTTGCCGGCCTTTAAGGTAGAGGATGTTGGGCGCCGGGGCCCGGCATTACCTAATGCGAAACGCAGTGGCAAGAGCCACTACTTCACGGCGGTTTTAAATGCCGGGGGTGGTATTAATCCGGTCGAGTCTGCCCATGCGTGTTGCCATTACTTTAGTCGCCTCTTACGACACCGAAAGTACCAAGGTGATCCTATTCTAAGACGGGATCACACGGCTGAAAGTATGTATCGTATCGAATGTATATCCGTTCCTTTGTTCCCTTGTAATTATTAAACTCGTTTACTCAACCGATTTCTCTAAATGATACATCGTTGGATTTGCCTTAATAGCAGGAGTCTCATAGGATATATTTATTTAGTTGGGTTTGTACCATAATTATATTAGGTGGTGTGATGTAATTGAGGACATGCTATATTATATTTATCCAGATCGACGTTTTCAACGTAATACGTTACATGAAACCTAATTCGAAAGCTTTCCGGAAATGTTTGAAACAATACAAGTTCCATAAACGATAGGATCATCAGTATTACCAAGACTATCGAAGAAATGAATGGTCCAATCAGGTAACAATAAAAAACATGGAAAATATCAGCTACCCTCCTTATACAGAATGCAAATGGTATTGCATGCACAAAATGCATTTTGGTTATGCTGCAATTTTCATGTTAGGCTGTTCGCGATGTCGTGTGACAGCATTTGTGATTTATGTGCGCGCTTGTCGGTTACGCGGCGCTGGAGCACGCGACCACGCGACCACTTGCGATCAATTGGCGCTTCTTATAACTCGGCCGACTTGTCCAACTTCGTCAGGTTATCTTAATAAAAAAATGGTGTTCCACAACCGTCGCGTTACAATCACAGTTTGTGAAGCTGCGCCATTTAATTTATTATCTCTCTCTCTCTCTTCGGCAAGGCTGCCTTATCACTTAGTGATAAGATCGCCTTTTTATAATTAATAATTGTATAAGCTCCTGTAAATTACTTGTTTGTACTGTATATGCGGAGTTAAGTTCCGCTACTCAACACGCAATGCTTCGAAAAACTCGGCTGAAAGTGAGGAACAGAGTGTCTTAACGTTAGGTTCCATTTAGGTACCATGCTGTGTGATAATGACGTTTTGAATGATAATTTTTGTATTGTGTATTATGGTGTAAAATATAAAGGTTTTATTTTATGTTTATGTTGCCCGGATGAGACCGATTAATTATGATCATCCTTGTAATGTAACAATCATGTATGCAAGAACCTTTTTTTTTTACTTCACTTTATTTTATAATTTTTTGCTGATTTTTATGCTGTACCCCGCACACAGCAGACTAGGCTAGACAGAAGGAAACTTGTGTTAAAACACTCCTTTAGGGAAAGGGAACTCCACTCCTTTAAGGAAACTAGAGAGTTTCAGCCGAATTCTGGAGACATCGCGCGTATTGAGTGGTTAAACTCAACGCCACGCTGTGCCTTGACACTACAATGAAGAAAATTTCCTCGACTTAGAATCGAAACTGTCACCTTATCAGTCACTCTTCATGCCCTTGTGACATGACTGGCCTCAACTCCTAATTTAAAATTTCATTGGTTAGTAACAGAAATACTTTTGTGTCATATACAAAAGCTTTGATAAGTTATCTATGTCTAATCTATATTTATTATGTTTTAAATATTTGTTAAAAATTATGTTAGTCATTTTAGTTTAATGTTTAAACATCCATTTTTTTAAATTCATTTTTCATACATAATTTTTTATATAGTTAAAATTTTGATGCCATTTGTGGTGTTGGGATCCAAGAGTGAGGCTGTAAACATTCTTCCTGGAAATGTTATATGCTGGATTTGGCAATATTTCCATTTCCCAATTTTTGCTAAATTCTTTATGTATTGCATTTTGAGTACTGGGACTCAACACAGCAATATGCCTCGTTACCAGAGTGAAGTAAAGAAAACATTGAATATCTCATTACCCGTGTGGGAGCCATACATCAAATGTCACGTTTACAATCACACACTTGTGACAATGCGCCTAGACGGATTCTACTAAGCTTATTAATTACAATAATAAATTTAATTTTAAGTTAAAATAATAAATTTAATGTATACACTTATTTTGTACTACACACAGGAGACAGGTGCAATATATCAGTGAAATTTCTTCATAGTTCATTAAAAGGTCTTGGGTTGTACAGAACCATCATCAAATCATTTCTAGAATATTCTTTGAAGGAGGCACCAGCAGGCATACATTTTGAATTTTAAATTTTAATGTATATTTCAAGAAGTCTTTTCAACATATGTATATATACATTCTCAGGCACTGCCCTGAGCTCCTCACCCTGGATTACCAAACACACTCGCACAGGAATGCTATTAAAGTATAGTATTTTTTTTCTTGTATACATGAAAACAAACTTACCTTTTTCTCTCTTCTGCCACGCTAAAGATGCACAAAGTAGAGCCAATGTCTTTCCTGTGCCTGTTGGACTCTCCACTAAGCATTTGTATTGCATGTCAATAGCTCTAATGACCTAGAATAATTAGTAAGTTGTAAAAATCATTCCAGTGGTGCAACAGCACAAATTCTGGGCATTTACAATAATGATTGTGGGTTCTATGAAGACTTGGGGTACGAATTAATTAAATTTCTTTTTATTTTAGTAACAAGGACAAGCTCGGCATTCATGTTTGTCATTTAATATAATAGTAATAAATAGTATTTTACAAATATGTTAGTTTATAGTTTAATATATCTAATATATTTACAGAAAATCCCTTATATATATTTACAATTTTTTTTAATTTTTATTAATTATTTTTTTTATGGAAAAGGACAAGGCAAACAAGAGGTTCGGGTCACCTGATGGTATGTGATCACCGCCACCCACGACCTTGTGCAACATCAGAGAAGCTACAGGTGCATTGCCGATCTTTAATCATAAATATTAACAAACATTGAACATTAAGAGAAATTAAACTTACTTTAGACATTACATTTATCTGACATCTGTAGGGGATAACTGGCAGATGTACTCTTACACCACCTATGTCTCTGGGATATTGTGGTGAAGAAGGATCAGTAGTGGGTTTATCAGTTGAAGACGGTGCAAAAATTTTGTTAATATGCACTTTCCTTTGATGCCTTTCATATTCGGTAGTTGTAACTTCTTCAGTTGCGGTTTCTCCTGTTAAATCTATTATTTCAGGTTGGGTAATGATTGGAATAACGTCGTCATCATCAGACATGATGGTTAATATGAATGTGCTTTCGACTTCAACAAAATGTATATAGTTAAATAGTGGTAATTGTATTTTCCCGCTCGTTTTCACTCAATGTTAAAGCTTCTAAAGCAACGTGTCATAAATAAATTATCGTAGAAACTGTGCACAACGTTAATTAACTTTTATTTTTGTAGTATTATATGTAATTATAAAAAATGATTTAAGTCCTAAAGGTTAAAATAAATATTCTAGTATTTTGTTTTTTGACAGTAACTGTCAGTTGACGTTGAAGTTTTGTTAATGTATCATTGACAGCGAATTGAAATTTTTTTACGTTAAGAAATATAGTAGCAGAAATTTTTATAGTGAATAACATAAAAAAAACAGTAATTGTATTAATTCACTGAAAAAATGATTCCTACTCACTGTTTTAATTATTGGAAGAATCTTTATTTTTTGCTTACTGATATTCATTCTTACGAAGCTAACATATATATTATAAAAAATATAACATTTATATTATATAATTTATAACAAACATATTTATTATATATATTTTTTTGTTTTTTGATTAAATATTGTGGTAAATAATTATCTATACATTTTAGACTAGCCTAAAGCTTATAATGTCTGACTGAAACTGAATTTTACCAAAAGAGGTGAAAAGTATATTGAAAGTCATGCATTAAATTACCCTGAACAAGCATCTTAACATAATAACATCGAGTATGTATTTATAACGAGAAGAAGAGAATATTGAGTAGCATATACACCGTAGACGTAGATAAGCCTTGCCCCTTTTTTGGTCAAAGCAACTTCCATTATTTCAAAAAATCTTATTATTTAATGAAAAATTAAGTTTTATCGTTATATAACGTAAGTAAAATAACTGTCCAACAAATCGTATGAGTTAATAAAATTAAATTGAAAAAGGATAATGAAAGTTACATAGAGGCCAATCGTTGTGCAGGGGTACTGTAAACGCTGTAAGCTGCAAACTGATTGTGGGTTCGATTCCAACCCGAGGAAATGAAATAGTTATTAAAATTTATACTTTCATTTCTTCGCTCCGATGTCGAGACAAAACGCACCATTGAGTTCCGCCACTCAATACACAATACTTTCAGAATTTGGTGGAAAATAGGGAACGGAGTATGGAGTACTAGTTCCTTCTGCCTTCTCTGCTATGAAACAGGATACAGCGTGAAGCAGATTTTTTAATTTTTTTTACATTTGACTTAAATCATTTAAATTGATTGAAATTGATATTTTGCTATCATCAGCATGGTACGCCAGTACTTAAAAATTTGAGTTATTACATAGTCTTATTAATTTATATAAAAAATAAGATATTAAAAGCAAACATTATATCTATTGATTCATAAAATTATAATTGCAATGCATATTGGCTCAATGTGCAGAGTAGGCATTAGTTACTATTGCAACGCCAAATTCCCGCTAAAATACGGCACTATTATACGAGTGAGTTGTCAACAAAGGTTATGGCGCGGAAAATTTGGTTTATAACCCAACACTACGCCGTTTAGGCTGCGCAATTAGAGTTAGAATGCTTGTATCGATCTTTTATAATTTATTTATTATCTTTAACAAGTTTTTTTGCATGTGCTTTTTTTGTGAAAAAAAAAAATGTTAGTATTGTCTATACACGAAAGTAAATTTATTTGTTTATTTTTAAATGTTGAAATTATGATGAAAATTTGTCTTTTTTTTAGACAATAATTTTCAATGTCTGTCTTAAGATATGTAAATAAAATTTACTCTGGTTGATTGAAGTTAAGTAAACTTTTTATTTATTCACTGGAGTATTGTCAGTCACTACTTCTCCTTTTTTGTTCCTTTTGAAAAAAATTACTTATGATGAAATCTAATATGAATGATAGATATAAAATATGATTAATAGAAATGTCACAGTGCCCAAATATTAATGTGTACGTCAAATTAAATGCATATGATAAGTGTTATGTGGCCTCAAAATCTATAACAAATTAAAAATATGTACTAATATAATTTATTTACGTAACGGCTACGATATCTTATCACATTCTTATGTTACTATTTTTTTAAAGAGATTATAGATAATTATTATTATTTATCAACTTGACTATTTTGCTTTTACATTTCCTGTATTACAATATGAAATGTAATATTTTCGTCACGACAGTCACATAAAAGCTACTAATAAAAAAAATTAAAATATTATCAACAATTACAAGATAATAAGGATGCAAATAAAAATAAAACTAGGGATGACACGACAGACGACACCCTACTATTCGGTCCATTCAACAGTTTACGTTTAATATCGCGCTAACAAATTGGCATTCGCCATAAATTATAAGTGAGAACCACGCCATCTTGCTCCCCCAGCCTAACTTTCGCTTTCGTTATTTTTCCAGTTTCGCAGATAAATGAATTATTTCATTTCCTACGAACGAGTGACATACGATAATAGTATATTTTTTCATTTATAATAATTGTGACGTAAATCCTTTTATCTGACTTGTACCTACTCCAGTACTACGTGGGAGTTGCGTGAAGATAAATATGATCGAGCTTGGAAATGACTGCTTACATATAATATTTTTCCACAATAGTGTTATTATAATTATACTTATATAGATAGAACAAGAAAAAAATAGCACGCTTCCAGATAAGTTTTAAAGTAGGTGCCTAATTGAGTTTAGTAATAGAAAATGGATTTTATCTCGTCTTATTGCAATATTTCAAACATCTTATAATATTTAATACATATATATCGGCCTTGAGTTCTGCCAATCAACACGCAGCGCCTTCATGTCTTAATGGAATCGGAGTATAACACTAGGCTCCCAGGTTCCATCTACCTACCCAGCTGTGTACGGTATATAAAAATATAGACATAAAAACATACTAAATGAATTTCAAATATCAATATAAGTACTTAAACGATACAAATGAAAAATAATTTACGAAACACCTCATGACACGAAGCAGTGTTGTATTTACAGCATATACTATTATGATTCTATCAAATTCGTCTCCAACAATTATTACAGATTTTTTTATTACTTTTCCTCCACTTTATCAGCGTATGTCTCTGCTATCTATCTTTTATGTTATCTATAACCGTCTTTATTCCCTCCGAATAGGATGTGAGAGTGAGAGATAGTTTTGATAGGGCGATATTTGAGTTTCTAGTTAATTTGATGGGAAAAGTTGTCGTATCGATCTCATTTATACTTTATATAGGGACATTATCTGGGAGGGTTCGCGCGGATTCCGAGCGGTCAATGTGTCTTCTAGATTGATATCGGGACTATGAAATGTGTTTGTTGTTGTTTACCGATTCTATTCCGGTTGACGTTCTATGATCCCCTGAGAGAATGTGAACTTGATACCATCAGATAGTGAAAATTATATGGTCAAAGTCAAAGTATAAAAGTGATACGATTTATTAGTTTTTGTTGTTTTTGATCTTTCAAGTATGGACGAAGGATCTATGTGGTTTTACTATTTCATATCTATTGAGATTGGCTAACCTGAACTAACCTGACTGGCTTTTTTTATATAAAATCAAAGTTTTATATGACAATTTCATACTAGACATGAAATAATTTAATATATAACCACCAATTCTGCTCAGAGGACGGAGTTAAAGAATAATATTTACATATAACAGGAAAAATATATCTAATTTTCTTTGGTTAACGGAACTCAACGCCGCAAGTTATTTGGTTACTTAGATAATTGACCTACTTTAATTTACAATGAATTTTATTTTTGAGTTTTAAACAGATAAACTATTAACGGACACCCTTTTATTTAGAGATGTGCAAAACGTGGTTTCGGTCAAAACGAGGCTATTCAGTTTAAGCGTTCGAGCGTCAAAACTCGGTTGATTCAGTCCGCGCGTCCCTGGGCGTTCGGATTCTTTTATCATAATATGATAAATGGCCAAACAAAGTATTTTGTTCTTTATTGGAATTAAGCGCAAATAAGCAAAATTAATATCAAAAAAAAAAAACGAAAAATATAGAAATAATATTTGTTTTTAATAAATTTATATTGTGTATAACCACACTCTGTGCCTCTGTATCTAGTAGGTAGTTTAATAAAATTCTGCACTGTTCTGGTAAGCTGGTATTCTGACGAATATGGAGTATCCACAGGATGTACGACGTCGTCTATCAAACAGAAGTTGCAGATAGAATAGAAAGCAATCAATAACATTTCCCTGAAGCTAAAGCTACGTGCTACAGTTTCGGGCTCCACTAAACCGTGATGCCCCCTTTGATTGTTGCTAGCGACATATGTCCCGCACAGTCAGACGAATGTTCCAACAATAAAAACATTAATTCTTACGATGAATTAGATATTCTAATAATTTATTATTGAAATTATTTTTTTACGCCGTACTTTTCTCTGAACACCAGAGCGGAGAAATTAAAAAATTGAATGTTTCATAACTTGTCGCGTTTACACGCATGTGCTCCTGCGCCACGACTGGCTTTATCAATATATATATATATAACCATATACAAATATATATATATTAATATAATGTAATTCAAAACTTATAGCCTCTGCATATTTCATGTTTTGTACAATAAATTTTATCCCATTTTAATACATACATATATCTATCTAACAGCTACGAATACATTGCATTATAGTAGAGTAGATAGATACTGACAGCAAAAAAATGATATCACTTTTAATTTTTAAAATGACAACGTGCTTGACAAACTGATAAAAAGTGGTCGAAGCCGAAGTGGAATCTCATAACTATAGTTCCTGGTAGTGATGATGTTAAAGAAATTCCTTTAGATGTCCGAAGCATGCTGTTCCAGACATGTTTGTGGAATAAAGTATGCAACGCTCCTGTAGGTCGCGATCTCTAGATCTGAATTTAAATAAATAAATCAGCTTCACGCTGTATCCCCCACACAGCAGTCTAGGTAGAGGCAACATAGTGTTAAGATACTGCGTTACTGTAGGCATTGCGTGTTACCACAGATACCAGAGCGAAGAAATGGAAATATAAATTTAACAAATATTTAATTTCTTCGAGTAGGGATCGAATCCACAACGAGTACGATGTACAGCCACACTTTCTGGCCCTGCGCAATGACTGACCTCTAATTTAACCCCTTTGCGAAGAATTTGGACAGTATTTCGTATTGAGTGGAGTTGAGTTACTTCGAGGTCGAATCGAACCCACAGCCTGTCACGCTTACAATCTGGCATCAAATACACATTGACTCATGTACTTAGATCAAATTAAATAATATCTATATAGTTGAATGTCAGATTAACTATAGTTTAAACGTGTTCATATAAACATTGAATAGAAGTTCAGCCCGCATCTGCGAAGTTGGCGAGAACTCTGAAGGGAGGAGTGTTTGCCACACTTTCCCTCTCAGACGCTTCGTAATACTATCTTACAACTTTCACTTTACTTTTAGTTAAGTTAGAAATGTTGTTTAACTTGGAAATATTTATTATTTTATATTAAGTGACTAATGATACTATCGTTGTCAAATATGTTAACTCTATTTTTTTTAATTTCACTATCGGGAATCGAACCTTAAATCGTTACGTTATGGTCACACAACCCCTGTGTCACGACAGCCAGAACATTGATTTCGTCTCAACATATGTGACACAGATGTGTACAAAACAAATAAATATAAAACCATTAGAAGCGACTTTAGAAGCACGCCCTCAAAGCTCGAGGTTGCCGTGTCCCAACACCATAACCATATCAACCTGTCACCGAAATGGGTTCCCGATTGACGCCTTTGTCTTTGACCGAGGGTGACTTGAAATATAGCGTCATTTGACCATACAGATATACGCAAGTGATAAAGCCTATAGCTAGTCTATTTTATATGTAATTAAGAATTAAACTGCACCGTCGCGACGGTGCCACTGCGCCACGACGCGTCGTGGCGCAGTGGCATAAGGGTGTGACTGTAACTTGACGGTTGTGGGTTCGATTCCCACTCGAGGAAGTTAAATATTTATCTACGTTTATATTTCCATTTTCTTCGCTCTAGTGTGGAGGCAAAGCGCGGCGTTGAGTTCTGCCACTCAACACGCAATGCCTCCAGAATTTGGCAGAAAGTGGGGAACGAAGTGTCTTAACACCGAGGTTCCCTCTGCCTACCCTGCCGTGTGCGTGAAGCTGAAAAAAAAAAATTAAAAAATTGCTAAAGGGTCAATACCATTAATACTTTACAACAAAATCTTTTATTATTTACATTATATGATAATTTTAACGATAAAAAAATCTGCTTCACTCTGTGAGCCACATACAGCACGCTAGGCTTAGAGGGAACCTAGTGTTAAGATTTTTCGAGGTAGGAGTTTTCGAATTTTTCGAGATATTAAACCAAGATTTAATTCGATCCAGAATGCCACTCCATGGCATAATTCTGGATCGAAGAAAATATTAATAAATAGTAATTAATTGTCCCGAGTGGCACCTTTATCTGGTGTGGATGTGTGAGTGAATGTAATCTTATCAGATTCTTAGGAGATCATTTAAATATATGAGACCGTTGTGACCAGGGGTCAATATAATACCGCATTTAAATAAAGCAAACGCGACGTTTGTTGGTTCGATTCCCGCTCAGGGAAATAAATAATTTTATATCTTCCTCTCTGGTAAGAACACTAAAACTACAATAATTACACGTTTCTTCATTACTTTTTTTTTACAAAAATCTAATTTCTTTACGCGTTTAAAAATAGGAAAACATAAGGAATCTAATATAAACTCCAATCCAATCTAAGCCATTTTTTAATTTTTCCACAGAAGCATTCATTAACTCTAATATATACATACGCACGCATAACATAATGAAAGTGAAA
Source organism: Heliconius aoede (assembly GCA_037355905.1). NCBI lineage: Eukaryota > Metazoa > Arthropoda > Insecta > Lepidoptera > Nymphalidae > Heliconius > Heliconius aoede. The sequence continues at coordinate 550,537 of JBAIZZ010000023.1, forward strand.
AACTTAGTCAATCAACCTAACAAATAGCAGCCGATAAACACATTGTAAAACAAACAGAAAAAATGTAGAGTCGCTTCCATACTGAATATTGTTTAAATTTTACATATATTTTATTTTATAAAATAGTGCATAGTGACTCATTTTTACGTTTTTCCACGTCTATTATGAAATATGTGAGAAATTGTTATTGTAAATAGTATTTTTTTTTGGGAATTTGATAAATTTCATTCAGAATGTATATAAAATTATATAAAATAATTCCAGGTCAGTCGTGGCGCAGGTATAAAAGTGGGTAACTGTAAACGCGCTGTGGGTTCGATTCTCACTTGAGCAATTGAAATATTTAACATTTTCATTTCTTCACGGAAAATGGGAAACAGATTGAGTCTTTACACTAAATTCTCCTCTGCCTACTCTGCTGAATGCGGGTTACAGAGTGAAACTGAGATTTTTTAAAATATTTTAGACACACTTGTGTAGTCTTGCCTTAATATATTCAAAACATGGAAATTGTCAAAAAGACAGTTCGCGTGCGCCTCCGCCCTTAGTTTAATGAGATTGTGATTGTTTTTTTGTATATATTTTCTGATTTTTCCCTAAAAAATGACGGCGATCATTTAAAGGGGAGCCGGTGAAAAATCGCGGGCGATGTATTCGTGTCATTCTTTATTGACGCGTGACGGCAACTTTGTTATAAATTATATAGAAATATATTATATATTTAGCATCACGCTGTATCCCGCAGACAGCAGGATAGACCTAGTATTAGGACACTTCGTTCACCATTATTACTTTGAATTCTAGAGGTATTGCGTGTTGTATCGCGGAACTCAACGCCGCGCTCTGCCTTCACACCAGACCGAAGAAATTAAAATATTAAATCTTTTGTTTCCTCGAGTGGGAATCGAACCCACAATCCGTCGTATTTACAGTCACACATTGTGGCCCTGGAACTAGACTGGCGTCAAATCTCTAAAGATATTACTCAAAATAGTTAAAAAGTACAAAATAAAGTCCAGTTGAATCTCCATACAAGTACTTAATAAAGTAAAGGGGTGATTAAAAAAAAATAGCAGAATAAAACTACCATAAAAAGACGCGAGAATAAATATAAATAATTTGACAAAAAAAAAACGTATCACACAACAGGCATTAGTCGTAAATTCGCATTACTCTTCGGAAAACGGAAATCGGTACATAAAATATTTTGTTTCCGAAACAAGTTGACCTACCGTCGGCTGTACGGTGGTACGTTTATTGTGCTTTGATGGTACTGGCGTGGGGGGTGGTGGTGCCAGCTTATGGTGGTGGACAGACGGTCGCTGTTCAATTGATATTAATGGTATTATACCACCTGGTCACTGTGACGCTGTTACAAGTGGTAAGCTTACATGGACGTTTGTGGAGATAACGATTTTAGATGTTGTTTATGTGATTAATTAATGGCCAATGTTTGGTTTAGGGTTTGAATCCTACTCGAGGCAAGGAATTATGTATTTCTCCGTTCTGATATAAAATATGGCGTTAGGTTCTCCACTCAGTCAGAATACAGAGAATGGAGTTAATTGACACAAGGTTTAGTGTGTCTAACTTGCAATATGTGGACTTGCGAGGGACCGGAGAAGGTGAAATGAAAATTATTTTTCCCCTAAATGGAATATAACTCACAACGGTCGTGTTACCAGTCCGACAGTGTCGCTGCGCCGGTCGACGGTTCTAGGTCTATAGAAAAGAAAGTATATATAAAACACGACAAAAAATATATAATGATATGTGAATGTTAATTTACTTGAACGCTTTCACGCTAAAATTACTCAACCGATTAGCATGAAATTTTTCACACATATTTTTATAGGCTTGATAAGCCTATCGAAAACTTTTATTAAAAAATATATTATCCTTTGGTTTTAAATATAGAAAGAGGCTTAAGCGAGCAAAGTCACATTCTAGTATATAGCGTTTAAATAAAATTCTTCCTACGGAGCGACATGTAAGATAACCTTTAGTGATTAAATGTACCTATACTTACAATAATAGCGTGTTAACATCTCTATCAACACCTGATGCAATGGACAAGTTTGTAAGTTGAGAGCTCACGTTTCTTTGTTTTGTGCCTTTTTTATAGTAATGGATGATTAAATGGAACATATAATATTAAATAAAATTTGAGAACGTCGTGGCGCAGGGGAACAAGGTGTGATTATAACGCGGTGGTGGTGGGTTCGATCCCCACTCGAGGAATATATCGCGATTATAGGTGCATGCTTGCGCCTGCGCCACGACTGCCCTCGAGATGGTATAGAGACTGAGGACCAGAAGTGTTTCAATAGAAGCGAATTGTCTTATCTCTATATTCCCAGGCGCATTCTTGGTGCAGGAGTACAAGGGTATGACTTTAAGGACAGTTAGATGTGTGTTCGATTTCCATTCAGGGGAATTAATTGTTGTTCATTAATATTTTAATTTCTTCAGTCTGGGACCAAGCTCGGCGCTGCGTCGAGTTTCGTCACTCAACACATAATAAATATCTCGAAAAATGGGCGGAAAGTTAGGAACCAAATCATTTAGCGCTAAGGTACGCAGAGGGAACCTAGCGAGGTTCCATCTGCGTACCTTACTTAAACTACTTGAAACAAAGAAAAAATTATTTATATAAACATACAAAAAAATCTTATTCCTTTCTCTTTACTAGACATTGCTTAATTACATTTGCAGTGAACGATTCGGTGTCACCGCCATGTTCGGCGCGATCAGTCGCAGGCCAGCCGATAGAGGCATCCGAGCGAGAGAGTCAATAGGGGTGAGGGTTTGGGGATCGAAGACGCAATTATATTAAGATTACATATTTATCTAAGGATTGGACATGTTTTTGGGGGTAGCAGGCTGTTGGATGTCTTCAGAGTATTTTTTTTGTTACTTTTTTTTAAATAATTGTGTGTATGTATTAAAAAATATATTATTGTTGATTGAAACTACATAAATTTAAATACTTTTAAGTGTTTCTCCTCGTTTCCTAGTTTTGAAATTATTAATATTTATTGTTATTGTACTAGAGATGATCGTTGCGCAGCGGCGGAGAGTTGCAAGTGAGTCGCAATTGCAACGGTAATGGGTTTGATTTCTGCTCGGGGGAATTATCTATTTTCGTAACAAGACAAAGCGTGGTGCTGAGCTAAAATTGGAAGGAAAATATAATAGAAAACGGAGTGATTTAACGCTATATTCGTCCTGCCTATACTATAATATGCGGAACACAGGATAGAGTATAAAAAGAAACGGGACAAAATTTCCTTTTATTCTTCTACAAAAGCCATACATATATCGGCTACCAAGCTAAGCTACCAAGTATTATCAACTCAGTTACTATTCGTCCCTGGACACGCGTGATCCCTTATATTGATTCCGGGATCAGCGGCGGCGGCCGATCTTATCATTATTTTAAATGCCCCTTCCTTGCCGCTGTCGATTTTATTTAGCTGTGAATTTGTTTTCGATGTATAATACACTTGTTCGTTATTTAAATCTTCTTGTTATGTGAAATCTATTAATAGAATAATAATAAAAAAGTTACATGATGATGAAATTTAATTTTTTGTTACGAATGGAATCGCAGATACTTCCCAATGTCCTTTAAATGTCTGATTCTTGTGTAGGGAATATTTCGTTCGCTTTGTTTATGGAAGCGGTTTGGAGATTCATTCTCACTGAGGAATTTTAATTATTTAGTCCTCTGCTCTGGTAAGTGAAATTAAGCAGTAAGTGGAAACCATAGCGCTGACTCTATCTCCTCATAGGACAAATAACCTCTTTGTCTATCTCGGTAACTCAAATAATTTACAAACATAAAATCAAATTTTAACATAATTACTATTCAACTTACTATAAAAAACAAAAAAAAAACATTTTCAAACACAACATACTATAATACAATGATAATAAAACATCAATTTACAACAGTTAGTAAAAACCCCGTGCCGTTGCGCCCGCTGTCTCACCTGATTGCGCGCGCGCAGCCGTGAAATAACGCCGCGCCGTCACCACGCCCGCCACATGTCATGGGAATCGATTACGATAGCGGATACATTCGAATTACCATATCGATATTTATTTTATTGTTACGATTATTTATTTCATTATGACTAGGTTTAGAGGCCATTCGTGGTGCAGCGGCACAAAGTGTAAACACGAGTGTTTGTGGGTTCAATCCCTACTCGAGAAAATGATATATTTATTTAAATATATTATATTTTTATTCCTTCGCTCTGGTGTCGAGGCAAAGCTCGGCGTTGAATTCCGCCGTTCAACACGCAATGGCTACAGAATTCGGTGGAAAGTAGGGGCCGGAGTTTCTTAATACTAGGTTCGCTCTGGCGACCCTGCTGTAATAAATCAAAATTAATAGTATTGCATTTTGATACAAAAAATAATTGTTCTTGTTACTTATATTGAATAATTTGTAAAATAAAGTAGGCAAAGGCAAAAGATTTTCGCTCAAGAGGAATCAAATATTTAATATTTTCATTTTCTTCGGTTTGGTAACTAATTCATGAGTTGATTTTTTTCCTTTCAACATCCAATGAGGAACAGAGTGTTTATTAGGTTTCCGGGTTCCCTCTGCCAAAGAAAATAAAGGAAATAAAGGATTACAGACATAACATTTGAAACATCCGCGAATAAAAATGCGAAACTGAATATCCGTTACATCACTGATACCTACAAAAGCATATACATATAGTTATTTAAGAACAAATGAAAATGGAAGGTTGTCAACCAAATGAACAGCACTGTCTCACCAGAGTGTGACCGTGTCAGTCAGGAGTCAGGTGTTGGCACAATGGCGGTAGTGTGATTTTATATAATTATGCTATTATGTTTAGCAAATTGCCTTGTACATGACACTCATTCTGCTTGGTGTGTAACGGCAAAAAATATTTTTCTGTACAAGTAGTTTTTCATAAAGGAGAATTTTGTTTTCTATAGATGTTATTAAAGTTATTTAAAATCTTCATAGTTATTTAAAGATACAATCTGTTTATTTGTATAAATATATCCACGACCAAATTGTGTATATAATATAATTACACGTTAACCTTTCTGTAGTACATCTAATTACCTACTACAACTATTTTGGGTTTAGAAATCCAATAAAATAAAAAAAAATCAACGCAGTGAAAAGTCAAAAAAAAAAAATAATACAAAAAAATTCACAAATGCACAAGAAGCTAGCACTTATAATGAATACCTACAATTCCTCTCGACACCCATAATAGTATTAAATCTTCTCATGGCTTTAACAATTAATAACAATTAACAAACAAACCGTAAAACCCACAGTTATATATATATATATATATATAGAAGTGTAGAGATTCACCTTTTTTATTATAATGAAGTACTAATTCATTTCCTACTAAACGTATTGTAGTGCTAATATGGCAAATTGCAAGTTATATCGGTCTATTTCACATGGAACCGATTGTTTCTATACACAAACAGACATATTAAGTGTTATTTCATTATTATAGTTGAAGATGCCACCTTTTGAATTGAAGTTTTTTTTTTTGTCTATATTTTATAACTTCATGTGAACGATTCTCGTTGATTTTTTTTTCTTTATTCTGTCTGTCTGTCTGTCTGTGAACTTGAAGATTTGAGCTTTGAATGTTATAATGGAATGTCATTATAAATAGTGTGGCAGATAATAATAAATTCTAATATAGAATGATTGTTTTTTAGTTTTAAGGTGAATCCCGCACATGCCGGTGTTGTTATAAAATATAAGCAATGCAAGTACGATTTTTTTTAGACTTTATAAGTGTTACTCCACACTTAGGAAAGAAAAATACTTTTTAGAAGACTTAGGAAGGCTTACAAAATTTTAGATAGACCATAGTTAAATGAAAAGGCTCAAACCAGTAGCGAATTCGCAGATAAGTATAAAAATATATACTTTTCACTAATAAAGCCCAACCTGGTCTCAATTAACGTCCGCGTTCCGTAGAAATTGTCTGTAACCGATCACAATTTTTTTTATGCCACAAATTTGTCTACTCTTACAAGGTCTTCATCCCGTTGACCTATCCTGACTTTGAAATTAGTACGGACTCCTCGGTGAGTGAGTCCAATTCGCACTTAATGGTTTTTTTAAATATATTTAATTTAAAACGATGGCTTTTTAAGCCAGTCAGTATAATTGGGAATCTTTACTGTAGCCAAGTGGCGAGAAGTATTTGAAATTACGTGGAATTGCCTAATGTGGCTGCGGAATTGGAAGGCTTTAATTGAGAAAAACTTTTTATGGGCGATTTTGTATTTCGTAAGTCCTTTCCAAATCGCCGGTGACACTATAATGATCTATATATATATATTACATAACATTTAAAGAAACTTCGCTCGAAATTACCGATTGTTTTAAAAGTGTTATGTTTATTTATTGCATTGGAAAGTTTTTATTTTCATTTTATCTATTTAACTTTACCTTTTTATAGATCTTCGTGGCGCAGAGACACAAGAGTGGAACTGTATATGCGACGGTTGTGGGTTCGATCCCCACTTGGATAAAATTAATGATTTATTAATATTTTCATTTCTACGTTCTAGTAACAAGGTAGAGCGCGAAAAGTAGGGAACTGAGTGTCTTAACACTAGGTTCCCTCTGCCTGCTCTGCTTTATACGTGATGCAGCGTGAAGGTAATAATACTTTATGAAAGTTGAGAAAATTGCGCATTTATAGGCATGACGTTATAGTGAAAATTGGGTGTTGGTTATTATATTTGAACTGCATCTGACTATCGATCATGACGGTTATTACTTCAATTCTCTCTGAGGATATTTCTTTTTTGTATTTTTTTAGGTTTTTTTTCATAATTAGTAAAAAATATACAAACTTATTGAACTTGTATGTATGCAACACCAGTCGGTCTTTACAATGGAAATTTCTTCAAAATTTCATTATTATAATTATTCAAAAAGTTTATTTTATTATATAATAACAGCGAGCTAGGAGAAGTGTCTGTTTACTAAATAGAATATTCCCCACATATCCTACACTAAGATTAGAACTCATAAATGTCGAGTGCAATCAACCAGGTATAAACTATGCTATAATGACGTCATAATTATATTAAAAACTAGTGGAAACTACGCGGCTTCACCCGCTTGTATGACACAATTATTTATTATTTATTGTCATTTTAAAGACAATAACCATAAATTGATAGCTAAAGTTTTGGCCAATTCAATGAATCACTTATTTTATTGTAGTATTATACCATGCACTTTAAAATAAACACTAATTTTTAAGAGAATTTTGGTTTAATACAAACTGCATTTAAATCGGTTTAGCCGTTTCTGAGATGAGCTGGACAAACACACGGACAAACAGTCAAAAAACATATTTATTTTGAGTTCTATTACATTAATAAAGGCCCCCAATAACGTTTACTCCTTATATATCTTACATATACAGACATCGGTCCGTTATTATTTTATTATAAGTATAAATATAGATGTAGTCTTTGTATAGAGACAGAGAGCCGCTGTAATTACTTATGTACAATTATAGTTTTATCAATTACAACACAATTAAAGGGTAATAAGTGTTCCAACGCTTGGAATGGACTCACAAAAAACTGCGTCGGTGTCGTAAGCGCGAAATAATGTCGAAGTATTTATTTTTATATTATTATTATATTTATTTGCTTATAAGGTATATTCACCTGTACAAAGTAAACGACTAGATAATATAAAACAAAAAATAATGAAGGTTAAGGTGATGTTTCTAAATTATAAATCAACAAAACTTTTACACATATTAAAAGAAAAATAAGCTCAATAAGCTCAGCTTATATCGTCGTTTCACTGTGTAATGGGTAATGTCGTTCTTAGAGAGCCACAGAGATATACACATTTGTATAAATGTAGGTGACTCTCATCTATATACGTGTAATTTGTTAGTAGATTCATTTAATTTTAATTAAAATCAACCGTTAGAGGCCAGTCATGGCGCAGGGACACAAACTGTGACCCTGTTGTGGGTTCAATTTCCATTCGATGATTTGAAATATTTAATTAAAGTTATATCTATAATTCTTGGCTTTGGTGTTGAGGCAATGCGCGGCGTTGAGTTCCGCCATCAGCACGCCACGTCTCCAGGATTCGGCGGAAATTGGGGAGTTCCCTCTGCCTACCCTGCTGTGTGAGAGATACAGCGTGAAGCTAATTCCAGCAGGTATCATTACCGAGAGACACCAAAAACCTTTATACAAACCTACTAGCGTAACAAAACACTTTACTCGACAATCAAATTGTATTAAAATACAATAAGATATTGTGACGGCAATTACAGTCCATTTTAAAATTTCGGTCTTGCTTTGTTCACAAAATAAATTATAGCGGCGCGTCCACACTCGTCCGTGGAGCGGCGACAGATCGCACCAATTTGAATATTAATACCTGCGGCGGTGCGTGAAAACTGGCTCTGTGGGCACTCTCGACACGGATCTAGAAGTGGTATTAAGAATAATAATAAATAAATATAATTTGAATATATGTAATAATACGTTTAATTAATTTTGTATTACCTAAATGATGTATTGCAAGAAATTTTATATTTAAATTTATAAATTATTCTTTATAATTCATTTATAAATAATAAAAAATACCAGATTGTTTTCCCCATAACAAGGACGTTCAGGTCCTTTGGTTATTGATGTTGAACACTCCACTCTCAGCTTTTTGCTCAGTTTTGGACAAATCATGTGCATTTTGGCAGCTTCACGCTGTATCTCGGACAAAGCAGAGAAGACAGAAGGAACTTGAGAACATAATATTAAAATACTCGATTCCTATTTAAATATCACTGTTTGCCTAATTCAGGAAACAATGCATTTCGAGTGGCACAACTTAACGCCGCGCTTTCATTTCCCCATGTACTGCTACGACGGCCTCTACATAGATACAAATCTTTATTCTAAATCTGGACAGTACACAGTATAAAAATTCACTTCCAGTAACGCGGCACACCGCGTCGTAATCGCCGAAGCGCAACACGGCCATATGACCGCACCCTTAGCAATTGACAGCCGATGCATAAATCAGGCCAATAAATAAATATCGCTTCGTATCGCTTCCTGTCGCTAATGCTGTGTAATTTAAACGACCCCCGGCTTCACCCTAAACCTGTCATGGTATTTTGTTCGGACGTTCGTAACGCATGTATCTCTACTAGTTTGAATACTTCCCGTCCGAAAGAAATTTGTATTTGTAAGTATACCTTGGGAAAGTAAAATACAATCCACTTGCATTAAACACTTTATACGATTCCTAAATAAGTATTTTTCTTTCTTAAGTGGGGAACAACTCTTTAAAAATAATAAAAATAATAAAATAAATAAGTTTTATATAGAAATTATAGCATGGCATGATTTTATCTAACGTCTGTTGAATTTTGTTCTAAATAATAAGTCGATAATTATAAGCATAAGTTCGTAATATCGTGTTCGTATTTTAAGATTTTAGAAAACTTTTTTTTTTAAATAAATCAAATGCTGTGCATCTGTGTGCCTAAAATATGTGAGATATTAACAGAATGTGCCATTTACTCAATATTTTACAAAAACATAGCCTCGAGGATATCTTATCCTATCCATATCTTTGCAAAATTATTATAATTAAAACCTTATAATTTGTTATTTTTTTATAATACACCATGCTGTGTGCACTATATAATCTCCTTCTTTTACAGAAGTCGGTTAACAAGATGGTGCATTTAGTGTTAAGTTTGTCACTGTGTAATGTTATCATAACAAGTGGATTTAATAAATAATTACAAATAATAGAATATTAACATAAAACATTTTAGTAAAGCATCAATGAGTAAGTACCCGTACATGCATCATGCATCATAAAATGTCGATTTGATTATTGCAGGGCGGGAAGTCACTCATTTATTACATCTACTTACGACAGGAGTTGGGTATGGCTATAAAATTAACGTTTTTACTATAAAAAAAATATAAATAATATATATCTATCTATATCTGTTAAAACGTTGATATTGTTATAATGCATATTAATGTAAAATAATAAACAAACAGATCAGTAGACGTAAGAAGTTGTAAAATAACAAGTTCACGAATAATGGTCGTTGATATGAAAATACTACAACTCTCTATCATTTTCTTCTTTCATTCTCACCCTATCTCCAGTAAAAACAAGAAAATATTGGAGATAACTTCAGTAAGTAGTTTTATTGTAACAATCATGCATATTTACTTAATCCATTGTAAAGAGATGAATCGATTAGTCTATCTAAAGGTCACGTCACAGGCTTGTGAAGTGACAATAGGTGAGTCAGCTCGACACGCTTGATAACTCCATATATAGAGTTACATTATAAAATGTATGGAAGATCGAGGTATATATATATATATATATTTGAAGAATTTTTTTTAGTAAAATGTAGTGTGTAAAAGTAACAGAAAAAAGCGCCAGTTCAACCGAGTTAGTATTTCTATCCAAAAATATTATATGTGTATGTCATCATAAAACAATTTATGTATATACTTTCGACTGAATGTCTAGATATAAAATCCAATTAAAATTGGAAAATTGGCATTGTTTGTGGGACACTGCTTGAACCTGAAAATAAAAGTATTAATTAACTATAATAATTTAAATCTGAAAATTTATGAGTGTGGATGTTTATTCCACTTTCACGTTAAAATTATTGAATGAAATTTCATTTCAATAAAATCTTACAGTAATAAAGATTTATTTGGCTATAGCTAATATAACAAATAAGATTTAGCGGGCGAAGCCGCGCGTAGGTCGCTAGTTTAACTCATAAATTGCGACTTTTGGATTCACGGTAAAATATTATTTATGATCATGAATAAGTCAAACAACGTCGCTTACTAATAATTTCTGGTTCAAATTTAACTTACCCACGTAACAAACAATAATGAATACAATCTGTGGAGAAGTCAATTTAAATTCCACACTAATTTTCAAATTCCATTTCAAATACAAAATCCCACATCCCAGTCGTGGCAACACCACACAGAGTTAGATAAATCTCACTGCGTTCAGTAGAGAGCAAAGCAAACAGATAAAATATAGTCGGCTAGTTGTTTGCACGAATTCTCTCCCTCCCACAGATATTTAATTTTGATATGAAAACCGTGACAGAGCCGCAGCTCGCCAACCCAATATATTATACTGTATCTGCTAGCCAATATTACCGCAAAATATTAGCCGTTGCAAATTTAGCATTAGGTTTTGTCCACTCCACCAACGTGGACCACTGAACTGATAAAAGAACTCTATTCCTGTCGAGAAGAAGTCCAAAATCCTGTGGTGATTGATGGAGAATCAGAGGAATATGATAACGTGAATTGTATCATAAGACCACAGACTTTGAGTATCAAATTCGATCACAAATATCTGACGTCTTAAGTAGGAAGTGCTTGTTGCTGTACAAAGCACAATAGACTTGTTCTCCAAAAAAATAGGGCTCAAAATGGATTGGAGACGAGCACAGCACTTGACCAGCCACCAGGGACGCTGGGGCCTTTAGTCACGGTTTTATTTGAATCCACCGAAATGCATTGCAACAAATATTTGGACATTTATTGCGATTGGGACCGGTGTCGAATATTAAATGTTGATTTCATACGCTTGACGTTGATTCGTCACGGCCGATCCAGGGATAGGGCTCCAAGCGACTTGGGCGATTGTCTTCGAGATAAGCATCTATTACCATTCTATATTAGCGTGCGGATAGAAATCTTTGTTATTGGTTGGGTATTTGTGTAATGGCCACGTAACTGGCTTATTAGTTTGACCTTTGACACAGGTTTAATTCGTGCTTATATCTCGATAGCAAATAATCTATATAAAGTAAAGATTTTATGTGGAATATGTCGTTAATATCCTGTACATATAACATAGTTTTATTCAACGTAATATTCATTTTCTAATCATATAAAACATCACTATTTCTTATTTGGTTCCATTATTCGTATATTCACAAAAATAAAGGCTATTTATTTTATTCAATTAAAAACACACACAAATATTTTCGCTTATAAGCGAAAAAGTTTGTGTATAAAGTAAGTATAGTTCATTTTGACTATAAGACATATTTAGTCCAACTGTAATATTCAATAAATTCATATTCTACTTTTAGGCAATTATTTTTTTTTTGTTGATGACTCTTCTGACTGGCCTGATAAGACACACCAATTAGTTAAATAACAATATTCTTGAGAAAGACGAACGAGTTATACTAATCTGATGCAGGCAATCGTGCCTGGTGACAGTAGCATTTAGACAAGAACTTCGAATCTTTGATGGTGACAATTTTATAGCCTCGACCCGCGCCACAACGTCCACGCTCTCGCCACTTAAAAATCGAGCAAAACAGTGACAATTGGTGCATATCACCAACGAATTATCCCTCTTCGGCGCCTTTGTCCAATTGAAGCTTCCTTTATTTCAGCAGTTTTTGCCGTTTTTCCATTCTCATTTGGTTATTTATCTTTTCTTTTTGGATCGGACAATGAGCGCGCCGCTCATTATATCGTCTCCTGGTTTAGCACGCGACCCGCCACTAAATCTCAACTGGAATTCTAGCGAATTATCCGACGAAGAAGGCCCGTTTTTTCCGGTGATTGATCGGTGCAAAAATTACTTTCTGCTTTTTCTCGACACCGACGTTCGCGATGTTCGCCATATCGTGGGGTGGGATCTGTTGGATCGTTTTTAGCTGGCTAAAGATAAATCTGGATTCGTATTAACATATACTGAAAGACATATATCGGGGTCGCGAGAGTCATTAATTTGGAGTATCGTGGCAGGTAATCTCGGTGCAGCTCGCTCCTGTAGCTGTCGGAAATAGATCGGCCCACCCGTCAAGTGCTTTCGAGACGGGTGCACACTAAAAACTGAATGTACTGACGTGATTGCATTTGCGCGAACCGCTCCCCGGGAATGCAGGTTCCTTTAAAATAGACCGTAAGGTGGGTATATCAGAATTTAATTTTCCGGATTCGTTGACAGTACTTGTTGAGAAATCTTTTACAGCGTTAAGAGTTTCAAGGTGCAGAATTTTAGACGACATTCGCATATTCATATTCCCGAAAACGGCAGTGAGATGCATAATGCATGCCGGTCTCTTGCTGCCATTGTCTCCGGCAGGATGTATGTCTGTCTGTCTAAATTACCCGTCGATTAGTTTCTGAGTAAAGTTCATTTAGTATTCGTCAATGTGAATATTTTGGAAATCGTGTAAAAAAAATAGGATGTAATCAATCGATAACATATTTATTATTCAATTGCTTCGAAGGATTCTAATTGAATATTTATCAATATTTGTTGTAAAAACACTTAATTTTGTTCTAAAGATATGGTCAACATTTTGTTATGTAAGCTATTATATTTCGTTTCTTTTTCAACTTCACGCTTTGTCCATGGGGGGCATAGCAGGCTAAGCAGGGAAACCTAGTGCTAAGACACTCCGTACCTTACTTTCCGTCAAATTTTTGAGGAATTGCGAGTTGAATGGCGGAACTCAATGCTGTGTTGTACGTTATTACCTCAGCGTCGAAATAAAAATATTAAAAAATAAACATTGAGTGTCCAAGAATTTGAACCGTCGCGTGTACAGTCACGCGCTTGTGCCACTGCACCACGACGATCACAATTTTGTTTATAAGTATTCTTCACTTTTTATTAACTATTAAATATTAATTTTACTAAAAGTCTTTAGTTTGTTCTATATTCAGTCAAAAGTGATCACAGTCATGTTATGGGATTTTTTTTTATTTATCTCCCATGTTCTAGCGGTTGAAATGAAAGGAATATTATCTTTAATAGTATGTCATTGTTCACATCGTGCGTTACAACAGAAAGGTGCCCCGTGTGTCGCGTGTCTGTCGTGTCGTGACACTATCTATCTATTAGGCATGTCGCCGGCCCCAAATAAAACAGATCTCAGAAGATCTATCTTTTTATATAAGGAATATATGTTATTCGTGAAGTAAATTCATCACGAAAATCGACCTGAACGTGATCTGGATGATATAAACTACACATTTTGATGCTGAAACAATTTCGACCAATCTCTAATTTTACGAGTCATTACCTCGCACCACCGCACAAGAAATCCCTACAACCCCGGGGTGACAACGACGTCGAGCCGAGGGTCCCATCCCATAAATATCCCGAAAATAATAAAAAACTCGACACTGACACCGACAAGATGTTGTCAATGAACATTCGTTAAAATTCTGCGGCGCCTAGCCGCGCCACCGGCGGTGGAAATGTCGAGAAATTCATAAATTTTTTGTCGGCCGCAATTCGTCGTCGTGAAAATGGCCGAATAAATGTCGCTTTTTGTTTCCGAACAATTGCCGGCCGAGGGAAAAAATTGTAACGTACGAGAGAGCTCTCCGATACATTTCGACGGGAAACTTTTGTTATTTTAACATTTTCGGCAAATTGATTCCGTTGACTGAAATAATCTTTCTTGTATTTGTAAACCGTTACCAGTACTGCCGTGGTGTAGTGGCAAGCCAGATGATGTATAATTTTAAGGCATAAAGATTGATGATATGTAGATTTATAAAGAAGACATCCACATCATCACATGTATTTTAAATTTTCGTTAAATTATAATCATTGAATTGGCTATGGGTTCGATTTCCGCTTTAGGTATTCGTTCGTCTTCGCTCTGGTAAGCAGGTAGAGTACGGCTTTGGTGGTTGACCTCTGCCACTGAACACGTGATCTCTCAAAAATTCATGGGAAAGTGGGGAATGGTTTATCTTAAAATTAGGTTCCCTGTGACACAAAAAATATTTATTGTTCTCAAATTTTTTTTGTCCAATGCTTTTCTAAATTTAAAAATTGATTTACATCATGTTTTCAATTTGCTACCAAATTACTGTTTTGTTCGTCAACTGTAATAGAACTTCTTACTAAATCAGTTTTATCAACTCTTAAATAAACTGAGAATATATTTTTGTCGCGTGCTTTCAAAGTTAAGGCCGCGTGGGACGCTATTATTTAAATTTATAAAAAATATAAAATAAATATATTCTTTACAGTTAGTAGATTTTTCTATATTATTTTATATAAATGTTCTACTTTTGTAATCGTCAATTGATAAAAAATTGTTTAAGAAAATTTTACTTTACTAGTTCCGTAATTATTGGTGGTAAAAGACAGAAAGTTAGCTTTCTGTAAACAAGGTAAAGTATACATTCATCAAGTTGAATTTAATTAGCTATTATGTATTTGAATATTAAACCTCTTCGTGTTTTTATATAGTCCAGTAAATAAAGCTAAATCTTTAAGTGCTAAGACACCCCGATCCCCACTTTCCACCGTACTTTGGAGGCATAACGTATTGAGTGGTGGAACTCAACGCCGCGCTTTACCGCGATACCAGAGCGAAGAAATAAAAATATTAAATATTTCATTTCCTCGAGTGGGAAACAAACTCACTACCTATCGCGCTTACTGTCACAGTCCAGTGCCAAGTCACTACGCCACTTCTGCTGCATAACCAAAAGCGCTTCCATTACCTACAATACAACGCGGGCCCCAATGTCAACATCTCTGGCGTAGATTGCCACTGCATCTTCTGCATTGTCTCGAGTGATTTGTGAGGATGTGCGCTCCAACGAGGGAGATAACGATATGAGATCAGTCTTAAGAGAAACGAGATGAAATAGAGTTTAATCATTAATTATAACGGTCGTCCGACTGCAGGGCTATGGGTGCGTTGTTTGTTGGTCCTTTCAATTTTCATTCTCACGGCTCGAAATTCTTGAAATTCTCGTTCACGCCGCCAGCTTGGATATTTTTGTTTTGTCGTTTTTTTTTTGCAATAAAAAGTTAAATATTTTAATGAATGTGTGATTAATTGTGTTTTTGTGTAGTATTTGTATTTGATAAATCTTAAATTAGAGACCGTCGTGGTGCAGAGGTAAATGTAACTGAGACCCAAAGCTCGTAGGTTCAATTTACAGGCTGTGGAATCAATTATTATTTAGTTATATTTTCATTTTTTCTCTGTGATACCAAGGTAAGATCATGAGGTTGAGTTCCAGAACTCAACACGAGGCATTGCACCTCGAAATTTCTGCAGAATGTATGTATGTATGTTCATCAATGTATGTAATGAAAACGGTACCCTATACTTAGATTAGTAATAGAATAAAAATATGAAAGTAACGAGCGCAAAGACTACACGGACAGAAGAACTAATCAGGTTCGTTAATTGATAAAAACACTTTTTTTTATTGTACAAAAATGTAATGTTATGATGCCAGTGGAAACAGCGATAGTGTGCAATAATTATCTTTAGAATTTTGTATGACATCATCATAGGCGAGATTTTACTTGTTTATTTATGTAAAGTACAAGATGATACAATCTCGTGGCGAATCTGATGATCTCTGTATACCACATTCATCACTGCGAAACGTGCGTCGAGATGTAACTATATAAATACAATTATACCTCGCAATCTCTTTCAACATGTTCAAATTAGACTCCCTATCAAAATTATGAGGCCTGATGCCGTCGTGGCGCAGTAGCACAAGCGAGTGGACTGTAAATGCGACAGGCTGTAGGTTCGATTCGCGCTTAAGGAAATGAAATGTTTAATATTTTAATTTCTTTTGCTCTTTGCTTTCTCAACCCGGTGTATGTGCTGATAGCTGATGAAGTGAGATGATTTAAGTTTTTCATCAAAAATATGAGGACAGTCGTGGCGATGGGGCACAAGTGTGTTACTGTAAACTCGACAAGTTGTAGGTTCGATTTCCACTCCAGGAAATGTATTGTTTAGTATTTTCATTTCGTCGCTCTGGTGTTGAGGCAAACCGCTATGTAGAGTTCCGCCACTCAACACACAATGTCTCCAAAAACCGGCGAAAAGTGAGAAGCGGAGTGTTTTAACACTAAGCTCCCTCTGCCTACCAAAATATTCCAAATATATCCTAGATAAAAATCCAAAATATTAATAAATAATAAATATACTCATTTCTCATTACACACCCAAACCTCGTTGTACATGAATGAATATAAACCACACCACAATCTGAGTACTTCATCACCACACGGCAAAAACGCGATAGCTGGCGGTGCTCACTTACCCATATCAGCCATCTTCGCGTTGCACCTTCAAGTTATAGCTTAAAGAGAAACTAGTTTAGCATACAAACTCTCAGTGGGCGAACGGAGATCTGATAGCGCACGCAATTACCTCCGTACGTGACACCTCGAGGGATTTTTATCATCTGTGGCCTCTTGCTTGGGAGTGCCCACAATTATATGGTTTTTGTGGACTCTAAAAAAAGTTTTATCACGACTGTCGCGGGTCAGATTAGAGATCTTTGTTTTGTTTCCCTCAAATTGTAATGGAGCTGTCGCTGTGCTCATTTTGATTAAATTCTGTTGCGTGTTTATTTCATTTGTTAGCTAGAGCTATTTCGTCAGTGTCATTTGAATAAAGCCTTCACGGTGATAGGTGTCGAATTTTGGAGGCATTGCGTGTTGAGTGACGAAAATCAACGCCGCACTTTGCCTTGTTACTACAGCGAGAAAATAAAAATACGAAATATTTTAATTTGTTCGAGTGGGAATCGAACCCACAAGCTGTTGCGTAGTGCACACATATGTCACTACGCTATATGTATGTATTCCACATAGCTTTTAATTGAGAGTGTTAAAAAAAACAATATTATTGATTTTATCAATAGATTTATCTATATATTTTAATGAATAGTTCTCAATACAGCTGTCAAATAGTTACAGTCTCATTCGATTTCACAAAGCAACATTTTTTTTTTTATTATTTCTGTAGAAAAAACTGCAAATCGACTCTTACCATGGTATTTAATCAAATCACTGGTTTATTATTTATATGACAATAGTAATAAAAAAGAGAAAAAAAAAAATCAATTTTCACGTACTTTAGCTATAATAATGTATGTATGTTTGTATTATATGTTCAATGAAAGTTTCATAATGCTTAAATTTAATGAATTCCATGGAAAATTATATTCATTTATAATTATATATTTTGTATTTTAACTAAATATTTATCAACTATATATTACAAAATTTAACTTACAGTTAGATTTTTTTTTATCAATCGTTTTACGTGCATTTAGCGGTTGCTTGCCGAAATAATATACAAACATGTGAGAATATTAAAATTATCATAATTATTAATATTTTTACATAGAAAATTGCAATCAAATATGTAATAAATATAAATACTCTTTTGAATATCATAATTTTTTTATATTATTATTTTACTTCTTTTTTTTTTATTGTTGAAAGCAACAACCAAATGCACAAATCTCACAGCACAATTGACAAAACATATTTTCAAAATATGTTATTTAGTAAACACGTAAACATACCTTATAAATTGTATTTACAAAATAAAGCGATATTATTTAATTACTTTATTCTATGAGGGAAATAAAAAAAAAACAAAAAAAATAACGATGAAAGGGGCCCGTGACGTTTCACTTAAATTAGATACGTGATTAAAAAATTAATAATCGACATTAATATGAGTGAACATAAACTAATTAAACATTTATTTTTATATTTTTAACAATTATTTATTAGTAATTATAATCTGTATAAAATAAGTAATTTTATTAAAAAAAAAAAACAAAAATGCCCGTTTCATCGAATTATCTATCCCTATTGCTATTGCAGTGGAGAATCTAACGTGAAAACTATTGTGTTTGAATTCTACGTGTTCTGTGACGTCATGCTTGTTACCTTTGCAGCGTTTGGAATTAAAAGAAAATGGAAAAATCGCATCTAAAATTATTTAAAAATGTTTTTTTTTTAAGATAATAGTTTTTGTTTATCAACTTAATTACCTGTTAAGTTAACAAGTTGATAATAAAATTGAAATAGTGAAATATTTTTGAAGTGTAATTACATATTGTATTTACAAATGCGACACTTTTCTAAGGAAATGATAACATTCATCAAATAATGGCATTGATCTTTTGAATAGTTTCTTATATATAACTGCAATATATGTTATTGGTGGGAAGGCTTTCGTAACAATAGTAGAGCAAATTTACAAAATAAATATACTTGTGTTTAACTATTGTAGGCTGTTGAGAAAATTGAAGAAATTGTATCAAAAATATATCATTTGTACGCGAGAATAGAAATCAAAACAATATTAGACTGTCGTTCGCCACTTCGGCTCTACTGCCTCGGAAGCCTTCCATCACCAGCACAGCACCACAGCTGCGCCGCGCGCGACCGCACGACCGCACGACCGTCAATCGAACATTAATGACTGAACAACCAACTAGTGTAAGCTTAACTATTTACAAACACCTCGTCCGACCCGAATAGAACTCGACAGAAAAACAAAATAGGAACAATACAAAACGACGCCCGAGCCGGCATAACACACACTCTATGTACACTGCGGTCAGTCCTGCGTCTCCACGTCCAGCCCGTTCACCATGCGCTCGATGCTCTTCAGGTCGGAGGCGGGCGGCGTGCCCGCGGGCGGCTCGGCGGACGCGGCGCGCGCTGCCGGGGACGCCCCGCGTGCTATCGGGGACGCCCCGCGCGCCGTCGGGGATGCCCCGCGGGGGCCAGCACCGCCTCGCGCCGGCGACGAGCTGAGGCTTCGCGCGCGCGGTGCCACCTGCTCGAAGGCGGAGCCCAGGCCTGGCAGCGCGTAGGGCGCATAGCGGTGCGCCTTGCCGAGCGCGGGCGCGGCGGGAGCGGGCGCGAGCGCGGGAGGTGGCGGCAGCGAGTACTGCTGCAGCAGCGGGTGTAGGTTGAACAGCAGGCCGGGCGGCATCTGGTGTGGCGGGAAGAAGGGAGGTGGGTACAGCGAGGGCGGGTACAGGTAGGGCAGCAGCGGGGGCTGCACGGGTGGGCCCAGAGACACATCGGGCGCGGGCGAGGGCCGCGAGGGGCCCGCAGGGGGTGAGGGGGCCCGCGCGCCGCCTGAGCACGACGAGTCCGAGCCGGCCTCCTCCGCGCCAGAGTCCCCTCCGCCACCACTTGAGCTAAACCAGGCTGCAACAAATGTGTTGTTATCTCAAATTGAACATACTGTCGGTTTACTATACCATCTTAAATATAATAGTATTAGAATCTTGGTACTTTAATGATAAAATAACATTAGATATTAATTTACTTACAGCTACTGGTGTGCTGTGGCGGAGGCGGCGGGGGGCTGGAGGGCCCGCCAACGTCGAGGGGCCTCTCGTCGTCGTCCTCCCGCGTGTCCGACCGCGCCGTCAGCAGCGCCTGCCTGCGGTACACGGACAGACTACTCGTGTTATCATTGTGAATTATTTTCTTTGACTTTTGATAATAAAAAAACTGGTAGTAGGTACATACATATAATTTACAATTGTAATTACTGTGCAAATGCAATTGCTTAAAATCTTCAGTAACGCGATAAATAATTAAATCAATTTAAAACTTAATTTCCATTGTATTAATGTATTGACAAAAGGTAGATCAAACGAAAAAATGAATATTTACATATTTAAAAGACCAAAAATTTAATCCATTCTAAACATGAGCCCCGAACAGGGGGTGTCAAGTGGTTGACATTTCGGTTAATGGCTTCCGACCCTCGACCGCTAAAGGTTAATCATATCCTAATGATAGTGCCGAAACTTCGCCCTTTCACTGTCGGACGTGTCACGACAACAGTAGGTGCCTGTTGGAAGTTTTTTTAGGAACCCAATGATCCGTTCATTACGTGGCTGGGAAGTAAATTTTTTTGGGCTCGTTTGCTATCTATTCTTCTTGTCCGGATCGAGACGTTTATTTGCGTTTGTTTAATAATTACATGACATTCTTCTTTTTCTTCTTTTTTCTGTCTCTTATGTATTTGATCCATATACAGTTAAGGCAACAGCTTAAAAATTCCCAAGAGAAGATTTGTCGGGATATTTCATATGATTTCTTCTCGTGAGGTCGTATGGAAGTTCAACCACATTATTATATATTACTAATTGTGTAGACGAAGAACCACTAGAGGTCGAAGTCTATATTAATATTACAAAACTAAAGAGATTCTTTAATTCAACTCTCAGGAGCTATACTGGCTTCAATCGAAATAAAATTGTTTTAGATCTATGTGTACCTACAGGCTTTATTTCAAGAGGTTAACCGTAATCCAACTGCTCTCAGGGTTACTTCGAGTCCTTAGAATGTGTCATACATAAGTACTAGTTATTTTCATTTGACCACGCAGACCTAGCAACAAGTATTTTTTTTTCAGTTTCACGCATTATCCCGCATATATAATGAGTGTTTTAACACCAGAAACTAGTGTTAAAACACTCTGATCCTCACTTTCCACTGAGTTTTACCTCCACAGGTAAAAACTACATATAAATATGCCTCGAAAGGTAAAGCCGCACATTAATTCGGGTATTTACCAATTGAACCGCAATACTTTAATCGTCGTTTACAAAATAAAAGACCAAAACCGTCGTAACCCCATCGCCAATTACGTTGTCTGCAAAACAAACGCTTTGTCCATTGTCCTGTTGATCCCTAAATTCGGCACTCCCTTCTTCCTCGTCGGTTAGTGTCCGCGACCGCTCGCCCCTGATTACCGGGGTTCCGTACTAAATTCATTTTATTAACTCGTCTCATCGCCAACTGATAGAATTTAATTTGTGCCACCCTATACATCTTAGGGTTGACATAACGTTATCTGTTTACAGTAATTTATTACTATTGTTGGGATGTTTTTATTTATACTTTTGCTTTTTAAATCACTAACATATGTTATTATAATTTTATTTCATATTAAATTTTTTGTGATTTAGTCATTCAGTAATGTAAAATTTCTTAAGTATTTATTATAATATCTTTATAAGAAATATGATCGACGTTTAATATAAATAAAAGTGTCGTAGAAAAGTAATATTATTAACTGTTAATTAGTTTTTTTAGAAGCAGAATGAATCGAATACACTTTTCTAGTTTTCAAAGAGGCGCGATTTCAAATTCCGATAAGTTCAAATTTTTATACGTTTTCCTTATTAGTATTTTTCTTTCTTAAGTGCAAAATAAAGTGAAAAAAAAATTATGTGAAATTTAGTATTGATTAACTATTTTGATTTCTTTTATTATAAAAACATTTTTAAGAAAACTAACTTGACACAATGAAAAATCAGCATTGGTTCAATTTGTTTCCATTATAATTAAGTTAAAAAATTATACAATATAATCGAATTTCCCGCAACCCTAACTTAAACCGCGCATTAGGGTGTTCACGTTACAATGTAAACTGTGCGGGGGTGGCTCGCTCTGTAATTTTACCAAATTTTTTTATCCTCGAAAAGAAACCGGCGCATTTTGTAACCCCTCGTTTATTGAATATCTAAGACACGGGTTTGATCGTGCTTTATGATTGAGCGAATTGTCACTCAGTTAATATCCTATAAATGTAATACCTTTTCATATAATATAGGTATTATCTTTTGATTAAAGACTGCGTAGCTAAATGACTACTTTGTTTAACTTCCGTTCCCCATTTTCCACCATTTGCTCGAGGCATTGCGTGTTGAGTGGTGAAACTCAACGCCGCGCTTTACCTCCAGAAGAGCGAAGACATAAAAATAATAAATATTAAATATTTAATTTCTTCGAGTGATAATCGCACCCACGCCCTCTGCCACGACTCATAAATAAATATTTAGTTCTTAAAACAATTGAATATATATGAACAGCGTCACTTATATTTACAAAAAAAAAACAGTTTAAACACAGACAATAAAGATATAAGACACTGTACATGTCACGCTTGACATTTGACGTGTCAGAACACGAGTAAAACAAAGTGGCCAGCACTAATTAGTCCAGTGGCCGATTAATTCACATCAAAGCTGACCTTTTGCGCAAGAATGCCGATAACGTAAAGAATAATTATACTCTACGCTGCAGTTTGAATAGGGCGAATAGTTTTAACTTTTAAATGAATGCCTGCTAATGTCTTAAATACATTTAAAAAAAAAAAGATTTTTTGTAAATAGTGGCAGAAATACAAATATTGAACATTTCATTTCATCCAATGATAATCGAACATATGACCAGCCGCCTTTACAGTCACATGCATGTGTCCTGCGTCACGAGGGTCCTCAGATACATTTATATTATTATATTAAATTAACAAAAATATTAATATAGAATTTGGACTGAACAGATCGTCCACCTCAGTACATACTACTTTATGCAAGATCATCTCTATAGCACTATAACATTCTCGGGCCTTTCACAAAATGTTTGTCAAAACGTTCACGTTTCTGGCCATTTCCGCTCGGCGGCCATTTTGAAAAGATGAGCGTCCGGCGTACGCCCTGTAATTCGGATGCTGTGACGGTTCCGGTGCAAAATGTTGGTTAAGCGAATTAAAGATGCCTTCCTGCCTCCCTTTAAAACACTAATGTGGCTTCCGTTACGGACAAAAGTTGGCCTTTCACGCTTTTCCACACCGTTGTATTTGCCAAGCTGACCAAATATATATGAAACAATGTGTTCCTTGAATTAATTACGACAACAAAATGTGCGCATAAAGTCTTAGATGTGTTCAAGTTCAAGCTTATTTAGTCGGAGTTTTAAATAGAATTGTAAGTAGTTAGTTACTTGCCTATACAAGTAACGAAAATTTTTGGTAATCTGTCAATAAAAAAAAAAGCTGGGGACGGAAATGTCTCAATGGGAATGGAGTATTTTAACACTATGTTCGTCATTATTTTCTATCTAGGAGCTGACATCTTCTATATGAGGAAAACAGCGTAAAAGCTTAAAAAAACAAGATTCAAATCGTATACAAGGGTAAAGAAAACACGTAGGTGTTGCTTTTACTTTATTCAAATACCTATTGCTTTATACACGCTCGCATAGCAAATAGGCACCTTTAACTTCCCGAGTTCTTTGCGTGTTATTCTTATCTCATGCTATCATAGAGTTCAATTAAAACAAACATAAATGCAACGTGCAACGAAGCTCAAAGAAAAAACATATTTTAAATTAAAACGTCGACAAATATATTATGTAAATGTAGATTTTAAAGTAACAAAATATTTAAATTATCTAAAAATATAATATATTAATATAGTACAAGAGGAAACAATACTGCATATCGAAATACGAAGCTGACGATCCAGACGGCACTTACTGGTACAGACAGACAGCCATAATGCCCCGCATTCACTGTCCACTAATTGAGTTCTCTTTGAATTTCAAATAAGTTAGCAGAATCACAAGCCATCCCCGCCATCAAATTATACGGCGAAAAAAAAAAAAAAACTAAAGCTGATTTTATCGCAGAAACCCAATTTTCTCCCTTGCACGCTAAAGACGTCGGAAAAAGCGCCAAGTCGTATGACTCCACCATTTTGAGCCGTTACCCGCCATGTTGGAGCGCGTAACACGAATAAGGAGGCGCCAGATTGGTTTAATTTAAATTTGGAACGGCGTCGGGTGCGTTCTGAAACTCGTACTAATTAATTTGGAGATCCACAGATAGCTAATTTCATTTGATGCTAAGTTTATTTAAACTGTGAAGTGTTTTTTGGTGTGATTTATTTCGCTCATTTTTCTGTTTACTTTTGCCACCTACGTTGATTTTTGTTGTTTAAAAATGTACACTCTATGTAGAGTTAAATTTGCCTAATTTGAATCGTTTGTATAAAAATGAGAACTTTTATTTTAAATAAGTATCGCTCAAGTACCGGTGAGTAGTCTTATGGCTCTTCGTTCCTGTTCTCTCTTCTTTTCCCTACTGGGACTCTTCTGTTCCCTACTGGGAACGGAACATTCTAGGAACGAAGTGCATTAAGACTAGGTTTACAGGTTCCCTCTACCAGCCTTTCTATGTGCGATATACAGCGTGAAGCTAAAATTAAAAAAAAAACAAGATTCCAAGGCAAAAAAAAAACATTCTAAGGAAATATGTAGGAACCTCATATACACGTACAAACAGACATTGTACACACAATGTATAATAATAATGGCAACCAACTAGAACAAACTAATAGTGTGAAGATAGTGATTAAACGTAATTACCATACTAATTAGGCAATAACAGAAACTAATATCAATTATACACGAGTATATGTAGTTTTATAATACACAACAAATTAATTACTTCCTTAAATGAATAGGTGATTATTATTTATGAAGATTGAATGTATTTCTTTCTTACAAAGTTATATTCATTTTAGCTATTACAATTTTTTTTTGCGTCACGCTATACCCCGCATATATATAGCGGGGTAGACTGTGGGTACCTGGTAATTTAGTGTTAAGACACTCCGTTCTAATTAAGACCATTCTCCACTTTTCGGGGTATCATGGGGGCATTGTTTGGGTGGCGTATTTCAACGCCTGAAGTCTTATAACTGACCACACGTAACTATTTTCTATTATCAATAGCGATTCCCTATTAATTTTCAATAATTATTCATTTTTAATCTTTACAAAAGAAAGAATACTTTACACAAAAAACTTAAAGTCCTAGAACGAAGAAAAGAAATTACAAATTAAAATAATTTAAATATAATGGTAGTCTAGGTGTAAATACTTACTTCTTCTCTCGTTTCCCCGCTCCCGTGTCCCGAAATCCTTTCGCGAACGGGTTGTTGTCGATCTTCAGTTGTGTTATCTGAAAATATGTTGTTTTTTATAATATATTTATATATTTCACCTATATAGATGTCTTTAGAGGTCGTCGTGGCGCAGGGGCACAAGGGTCTGACTGTAACACGAAGGTTGTGGGTTCGATCCCCACTCGAGGGATTCAATTATTATTTATTAATATTAGTAAGGTAATAGAACTAGTAAGATTCTTCAAAAGATAAGACAATATAAAAGCTTACCTTTTCATTCTGATATGCAGTGACTGCTATAAACTCCGTCTCTTTGAAGACGTAAGTCCTGAAGGTGGAGTAGGGCAGCTTCAGTATATCGTTGGCACGCACCAGGTGAAACCTTGGCTGGTACTTGTGCATCGAGTTCAGGATTGTCTGCGTAACACACTTCAAACAGCTTAGGAACTTGATCTAAATACTTTATATTTCGTGGTAATCCATATGATTTTCATCATGTAACGTCATTTCATGTTTTGGAGCTTTTTTTAAATAAGCAATGGCAATATCGTGTTAAGAATTAAATTATTTAGTTGCCTAA
Source organism: Heliconius aoede (assembly GCA_037355905.1). NCBI lineage: Eukaryota > Metazoa > Arthropoda > Insecta > Lepidoptera > Nymphalidae > Heliconius > Heliconius aoede. The sequence continues at coordinate 576,776 of JBAIZZ010000023.1, forward strand.
AGCAGAGACTAGAGAATTAAAGTCGATTGGGAAGAAATACATAACTTTTAAATATTTATTTATCATAATTTATAACAGAAGGTTGTTTTTTAACATTTTCCTTTAACTAAAATAGAAAAATTTAAAAGATTAACAATTTTTCATTGTAAAATGTAAATCAGATCTCACTTTAGGTAGCTATCTGTCTATCTGTTACGTATTAGGGTCAAGTGCATACTCTTTTATATCCAATAATAGACAGTTTTAAGCTGTTGGATATTTAAAGTTGAAAGTGGGGAACAAAGTATTACACTAGGTTTCCTCTGCCTACCCTGCTGTGTGCGGGATACAGCGTGAAGTTGATTTATTTAATATCAAACATAATATCTGTATTTTTATTCTTCTGTATTTTAAAACGCTCTAAACTAAAAAAAACTATGTTTCGTCAAACACCATGTACTATTTTCATAATATATATTATAAATATTCCACGTATTTAAACTAACAACTATCACGTCAAACATGACATATTTCTACGTGATCACAGAAGCTTTTGATCAAGCGTGTTATTATCTAATAAGGTTATTAAGGCAGTTCAGTATTTGCGTCATCAATAATAACTTAGTTCTATAAAAGTTGGTCGGGCCGAGCTTCTGTGCCATTAGACCTTATTATTTCTTTGTATTGAATGAATCATGAGTTGATCGCGATCTTGCAAAGGTGGTGCTTATACCTAATCAGTCGTTACATCTATAATTGTTATACAGCTTTTTCTACCGAGGAGCTTTGGAATTGCCATTAATGAATAGGTGCGGGTTTTGTTCTCGACTAACTATAAGTTATCGATGTATTAGATTTTTATGTAAGCAACTGGGCTAGATCAAAATACAGGTATTATTAGTCCAAAATAATTTGAACAATAGTTATATATGAACTTTATTTTTTTTTTTATAGTTTGAAGATATGCAATAAGTGAGTTGTATTGTATCAGGTTGGCAATATAACCTATTACTAGAATATCGAATCAAATTTAAAAAAAAAGACTTTCCAAGAAGTTTTTGAAGCGAGTAAAATATTAGTGAATTGGGGTTGTATAGGATTTTGGGTATTTTCATTGCGTAATGACAGTACTGACCCCTCGCGGTTACTAAATTAAGGGGTATTACGTGCCCCTTACACTTGGATGATAATAAGCGGTGTCGCAGAGCGTCGTTGTTCAAAAGTTCCATGAGAACTTCTACATAAAAGAATATTGTTAAATTCTTAGTTATTACCTTTAAGTAAGATTGTGAAACAGTTATTGTATAAAAGAATACATATTTTGATAAAGACTGTCTAATTCCGTAGAGATATTTAATATTTTCATGTCCTCGCTGTGGTAACGACACAAAACGAGTTGAGTTCTAGTTCAAACAGCACGAAATGTCTCAAGAATTCGATGAAAAATGGAAAACATGTTTATAAATGATCTTAAAATATATTTATTTTTATTGATAGACAGATAAAACTCGTTTTATATGATGATCAAAACACCTGTTGTAAAACATAAATATTGTAAACATATATAGATGACATGTCACACATAAATGTATACAATAGGTAGACATGTATGTTATGTATATAGGTATTTTTTCTCACATCCTCTCCCATAAATAATACAATAGAAGTAGACATTAAAAAAAAAAAAATCAACACTTGAACCAGTTAACGTTCAAAAGGAAACAAACAAAGCGTATGAGACTTCAATACATCAAATAAATAATGTATAAACAATGTATTTACCAAAGGAATGTACCGACTCGTTCGCACCAAGGAGGCGGTATGTCGCTATGATATTTAGCATTTTAAAAGATTCCACGCAGCCATAATCTAGATGTCCACATCTATTGTTGAGCCGTCGCAGGATCTTTGTATTGGAATCATATTCTATTTGTATGCTAAATGTGTATTAAAATTCTAGAGAGACGCGCGCTGTGTCCCCTCGTGCATCAATATTCAAGGTTTTTCTTCCACTATGGCAACTATATTATTTCTAGTGCTAGTTTTACTAGTAATTCCATCCTTTACGAGTTCATTAAAGCCGACTGCGAACTATTGTTTGGTTTTCTGTATAATGAAGGCGGTCTGCCATTGCACAAACATAAATTGGTGGTTATTGTGAAATAAAACTTACTTATATATATATATATATGTATTTGAAAACTACGTGGGCTACTTAAACTTTAATTAACTAATCACAATGGAGCCCACCAGAAATAACATTTAATTAACAATAGTAAGCCAAGTGATTTATTACAATGAAAAGAGATTGGACACACATTTTAAAATACATACATACATACATACATACATGTATTACACAATCGTAAATTGTCAACTGTTGTGGGTTCGATTTCCAATCGAGTAAATAAGTTATTTAATATTATTTGATAATGTGTATTAACACTAGGTTCCAAGGTAAAAGGTAAAAAATTCTACACTACCGTGGGAGAGCGTTGTGAAACAAATGTTATTGACTTATTACGTCCCCCGACTCGTATTAGTTGAAATTGCTTTTAATTCGATTAAATCATTTGACGAGGCGCGCGTCCGTTCAGATTTAATGTTGAAGATTGAGCTTCGGCGGTGACTTTTTTCATAAAACTATTAATATATATGTATTCGCTTGGTTGTTGTCCATTTAACTGAAAAATGCTATTGAAAATTTTAAATTTTATTTTTGTTTTAGTTTCTCGCTGCACAGAGCAGGATAGGCAGAGGGAAGCAAGTGTTCAGACACTCCATTCTCATTAATATTAAATATTTCCGCCTATTTCTGAAGACTTATTAATAATAACTTTTTTAAATTGTCTTTTTGCCTTTTACACGTAATCTACATCTACACTTTTCATTTGAAAAATCAATAATTTTTTAAAACTTTAGCTGTTGAGTCATGTCTAGATAAAATTAAAAAAAAAAAACATCACACACCATTGTCGTAAATTAGACGAAAGCCAAAGAGGCATTATAAATATAAAGTTAACGAAGCGGTACTACTGAGACGTGTTCATTTCGAAACCGATAACATTAAAATAAAATGATAGTTGTACTCCGAGCCTGCCTTGATTATGGATCTTTTATTCGTCCGTTCAATTTCTTTATTTTACGGCTGAACAGCAAATTAATATGTAAATAAGGATGCACGGTGGTCTGTCGATGAATTTGCTTGTCGATTAAACGTAATCGACAACAGATTGATAACTTTGTATGTTAAAAGCGTTTTTGTTGTTTTTTTTTTTAAACCTCTAAAATTAGATAGATTTCAATTACGCTTAAGATTGTTGTGGAACAGTACTTTTGAAATGTGAAAACTGTTGCGCAATTAACATTTTTTGGATAAAACTTTTAATTTCAAGTGAATATTTTTAAATTGATACAAATAATTGTATCTAATCAATTTTTATAATCGACATTCGGCAATTTCGTTAATGGATCGTCCCTAATGATGGAGGTTCCATTAACAAGCCAGAGATGGCGCCAGAGGTCGGCGCGCTTTTGTTTCGACACGGAAACAGTTAATAAAATAATTGCTAAACGCTACACAGATTAAAATATAATTGTTGTCTATAATAGAGACGTTACGTTAAACGGAATCTAGAAACAATTTACGATTCGTGACGTATCCGCGAGATCGAGTATCACGTGTTAAAACACCAATTAAAAGTTTGTAATATTTTTTATGATTGTTGTAACAATTGCTCGGGCGCCATTCAATGTAACGGTTTGGAGACCGTTAATATTTTGGAAATATTTTGTTTGTGTGTTTGATTGTCTCTATTTTATTATATTAAATAATATAATAAACACAAATATTAAAGTTCGAGCTATTCGACTCTAGATGGCGCTACCAGATAACAGTTTGTGACTATAAAAAACACCAAAGACTACTTTCTTCTTCAAATTTAGAACTCATCTAAGACAATGCTTCTATTAAAAAAAAAATTACATATTCATACATATTAATTAATAATATATATTTATATTTAATTTTAATAAAACTAAAAATATACATTAAAAATAATTGTAATAAAGTTTATATCGTTGATTCGATTGCACTCTCACGTCTGACGGGCGTCGCCCTTCGTTCGCGCCAAACGGCTAATTCGCGCGGCAAACACACGCCATAAGTCATATTAACAGCACGGGCGGGGCCGACGCGCCGCACTCATCTCACTCTAACAAACTAGAGAAACCCGCGCTACCATTTGTTTTTCCTTTTACTTACTTCCTTTTGAAATCTTATTTTGAATTTTATACGTATAAGGGGCGTGGATGCTATTCCATGCTACGGCAGCTCTCACTCTCAAGACCTGGGCCGTCTCCCTCTAGCTTTTTGTGATTTTAATTCGCAGAACGGCATCGAGACGTGATTCGAGTCTATAGATGTTTTTTATTGCGACTGTTCGGAATTCGTTGGAAGGGAATGGGATTTCATTTCGGCAGTCGCAGCAGGTATTGCAGGTATCGATTGACTCGAATATCTGTTCGAGTCGGTTGTTCTCCTCACTTCCGGCGCTGGATAGACGTATGTGTAATAGGAACGGATATAAAATGGCGGGTCTCTTAGATCTATCTGCTTTATAAAATTTTATATGAATAGATGTATAGCAGGGCGGGCAGAGGGTCACGCAGGATTCAACGCCGCGCTTTGTCGCGAGACCAGAGTGAAGAAACGAATATATTAAACATTTCATTTCCCGCGAGAGGGAATCGAACACATAGCCCTTAGCCACGATTGGCCTATATTACATTAAATATTCTACTCATTGACATTAACTATTAAAAAATATCTTCTATTTTTTATTTTGAGATCTTCGAAGATATTAACACGACTCAAAACAAGCAATCCGTTATACGAAAAAAAAATAGATAAAAAAAATATATATATAATACAAAATGCATCATTAAACCCTTCCATGGAAGTCATACGCCATAGCCTACTTCATTTAAAGGAACACAAAATATTTAATTTTTTATTTTTTAAACCAGATTACCGCCATAGGAGCCGCTGATGTATCAATATTTGCCTTCTCTGTTGACACGCGAACCGTCTTAGCATCGCAAACAAAAGGGTTCACTAATGCCCTTTTTTTCCACAAAAAGCTTGGACAAACATTGGGGCCAACAAGACAGTGAGCGACAGCGAGAAATAATAGTGATAAATGATAAATACACATCTGTATATTTAATTTTATATTGCGCATGTAACTATAATTTTGAATAAAAAGCGATTATTCTATAATAATATTCTTTTTTAGGTTCACGTCGTATCTGCTCGAACACAGCAGAGAAGGCAAAGAACCTAGTGTTAAGACACACGATTCCTTGTCACTACGTTCTCAGGCATTGAAAAGCGAAAAAAAATTAAATATTAAACAAATATTTCCTCGTGTGAATCGAACCCACAACCCGTCGCGTTAACAGTCACACGCTTGTGCCACCATTCCTGTCCCACGACTGGCGTCTTTATATTAATAAATTAAAATTTTATAACCTATCTCTACATTAAATTCTAAATCATCTTAAAATTGAGCTAATTGATATAAAAAAGGAACCTTTTATAAGGTATTTAAAGTTCAAACAATCGATTCGCGGTCCGAGTTGCGCGGGCGCAGGAGCAAATCCATTAGCGATTAACGACCGATCGGGCGGGCACTAAATTAAAATAAATATTTGCCGGCAGCGCCTGTACAAAGCGAGTTCTCTTTTATATACGCCGACACAGGTGCCGCGGTACTGTCGTGCACTTGAATTGAGATATAGTACGGCCGGCGAGTCGCGGCCGCTGTAGAATGAGGATTTCTGAACGTATGCAAATTGTTAAAAAATAATCAAAAGTAAGAAAAGTCCTAGAACCAAATCTGCACTGCCTTCTAACTAACATAAGGCCACGACTCGTAGACTGTACTATACCTATCCTACATCAGTTCGAGTCCAGTCCACAGTTCTCAGATGCTGGAACAGTTTAGATATTTATACTATCTCAGTGGAGTTCTGAGACGGTGGAGCAATTTGCTTTCAGATTTCTCTATCGATTTATTTACATTTTAAATATTTTAAGTCTCACGATAAGTTAGTGTTATCTTCATCTGTTGGATAGTGTAATCGTATGGATAATGTTAAATAGGCCTTTAGGATAGTATAGTGGATTGGTATTTATTTGCTTTTTATTATAGAAAACTAGCATTGTGTATAGTTAAAATAGATTTATTAGCATCACGATATATCCCGCACACAGCAGGGTAGGCAGAGGGAACCTAGTGTCAAGACTACATTATACTTTGTACTTCCCTATTACAAAAATACTATATTCACATAGACGACAGCGTTAAGTCATATGAATAAATAAATAAATATATATTTACCCTGTTTTTTTCATTAAATATATAATTAAATCGCAAGCACTTTTGTTTGAACTTGTACATTTCCATCCGGTTATCGAATATGATATTGACGATACAAGCAATACAATAAATCATATTTCGTTTTACATCTGTCACTTGGTTTTATGATGGCGCCGTTATATTTTTTAATTAAAGAGGATTAACTGTTAAAGAACTTAAAATGGAGGTGCAAAAGTTATATCGGTTCGATTCGTATAAATTTAGAAACTTTATATCGATAATCATCTCGAAAATAAGGACGTTAATATTTTTTGGAAGAATATAATTTAATATTGAATTTAAAATTTTATTACCAGGATTCATTAATTTTTATAATATAATATACGTTCATTTTTTGGTGTTAAAACATTTTTTCAAGGAATTTTCGAGGCATCATGTGTTTAATGGCGGATTTAAACGCCGCGCTTTTGTCTTTTCACCTTTTAACACCAGACCGACGAAATGAAAATATTAATAGATAATAATCCATTTGCTCGAGTGGGAACCGAACCCACAACTTGTCGCGCTTATAGTCCACACTTAGTATCTACCCCTACGCCACGACGGGCCTCAAATATACTATATCTATATGTTCATCGATCTTCAATATTGATAGATAGATAATCTGAAACCACAGACAGCAGGAAGCTTAAAGTAGTCACCGATACTAAACACGCGGAGGCAAATAGACCGCCATTAAAACCTTTTTTTTTCTGAAACCCGATATCTTTAGGCTGTATGATATAGAGCCTTCGTCTCTATTTGAATAATAGACAAGTAGATGATTAATAGGTTGAAGGTTGGAGGGAAAATGAATGGAAACAAATGTCTTAATGATATCATACTAGCAATTGAATAGCGTATGTAAAACTATTCGGTATTTAATATGAAATTGAAATAATAAATAAATGGTGCTAAATATTATGTTTATTGTGAATCATTTAAAAGTTTGAGGCAAGGGTGTGGCTTCGCTGTAGTGTTGAGCGCTGCGTTGAGTTACGCCACTCAACAGGAATTCCAGAATTCGGGGGAAAATGGGGAGAAGAAGAAGAAGAATGTTATAACATTAAGTTTCCTTTACCTAGCCTGATAGCGCGGATTGCAGCGTGAACATAAAAAAAGACTAATTACCCTTTTACTTAAGAGCAATCAGTTTTTTTTATTTAGATAGTGAAAGTAGTTCCACAGATAACCTTTTAATTAATTTCTTTCTAATCCCATCATAGCGTGCAGTTTAAGTTTAAAAATGAAAAATTACACTAATTATAGAATAAATGATAACTAGAAACTTCTATAACTGGAATTTGTTGTTTATATAACTTAATGCTGTCATTAAGTTATATATATTTAATATAATAAAGTTTTAATCGCTTTATTTAAAATTAAACGAATAAAGAAATATTATAACTGTATTACAATTTTGTTGAAGAAATATAAAATGAATTCATACTTATTTAAAATGGAAATTATATAATAATTAGGTACTTGTGATAAAAACGAAAATTTATATTAAAAAGATACTATTGTACTATATTATTTTGGACAATTGATTATAGGTCTTAAAATATTTATCCAAGCTTCATAAAACATAGGTAAGAACCACCGAGATGAACAAGGCTTTCGATAAAAAAAACTTGTACGTTGAGATACCGTTTTCATTTATAGATATATCATTAATGAATGACAAAAAAGACTGTTTCAACTCTCAACACTGGAATCTCAACACCCTGCCACACGCAGAATGTGTTAGAACTTAAAAAAATAATGGCGATTTTGGCCATTACGAGTTAGAGATGGGCAAAATAAGAACTAATATTTTTTTAATCTGTTACTTATTGTAAGTTAAATGTAAATATCTGTAAATAGATATTCATAAAACGCGCTATGCGTATTAATTTGTTTGAAGGTGTAATGGAATATTGCAGTGCTGTCTAGTGTGTAGTGATTTTTTACAATTAGACTGTATAAATGAGGCCAGACGTGGCGCAGGGGCACAAGTGTGTGGTTGTAGGTTCAATTTCCACTCGAGGCAATTGAATATTTAGTATTTTCATTTCTTCACTCTGGTGTCGAGACAAAGAGCGTTGAGTTCAGCCACTCAACACGCAATGACTAGCCACGAATAAATACCTAACCATACATAAATAATGACAATTTTACAACAAAACTTATATCAATTCTTCTAATTAAAACATATTTTTTCGTATAGCATAGGTATGTAGAATATCATTATATCATCTCTTAACTATTCAGTATAATCTAAATGACCAAAATTATTTTTTATTATTACTATAGATATTTATTATTACTATAGATTACAATATAGTAATTTAATTTCATTTATACGATACAGAAATAAACAGAAATAATTTTTACTTTTAAAGAGAAAGGATTTAAAAATTATTGTAACTTCAAACACTCACAACGTACTTGTTTTATCTACTTATATATGTATATTAATATAACCAAATTACACTAAATGAATATTAAAAAAGAAAAAAAATACTTAAAATTTAATTTAATTCAGTATAAAAATTCAATTTCCCCGGTCTTTGGAATAAAGTCCGGGTAAAGTTTCCGGGTAAATTCGAGTGAGGCGTTGCCTTTTAGCCGAATAGAAGTGTTAAATGTTTATTCGCGAGTCAAACACTGCGCTGCTGCGGCCGCTGTGGAAAATGCAATGCACTTGCAATTTGCCTTTTTAAAACTAAAATTTTGGATTAAAGTAATATTTGTATAGAAGTCGTATTTATGTCGTTTAATTATCTGGATATTTTTGGAGAAAATTCTAATATATTAATGTATGGAACAAAAGTTGTCCGAGATATTAAGAAATTTTTCTCTTTTTTAATCCAATGTCTTTTTTGCTTTAATTACATTGAGATTATCTAGAAGAATCGATTATTTGTAATTTATATTAACTATTATTTCTCTCTTTATTAAAGCTAAGTTCACGCTGTATCCCACATTACAAAGTTAGACAGAGAAAACCCAGTGTAAAGACATTCCATTCTCCAATTTTCTCTCGATTTTCAAAACATTATGATGAGTGTTGTAACTAAACTCTTTATATCGTCACCAGAGCGAAGAAATGAAAATATTAATATAAATTCTCTTAACTGATCATCGAACCCACGACCGATGCACAAAAACCTCTGCATAACTTCAGAGCACTATTATAACATTATTCCAATATTAAAATCAGCAAAAACCGCAAATTAAACTAGGATAGCACTATCAACACCACCGGCCAGTATTTATTCAGTGAAGTTTTGGCCAACGGTATCTGTTGTATGTAGAAAGATGAATTCGGAATGCAGCTTTTCATCTGAACTCAAGTGTTAATGTTTGCTTGTGCTGCAAACAAGTTGAGTACATTCACTTGCCACGTAGTGGAGAGCGGAGAAAATGTGTATATTAAATTTATAATTTATTTATGATGTGTAAAAAATGTATTTTAGTGTATTTTTTCTTTATAGTAAATAGGCTGTGTATAAATTACGCATAAGTGTATATTATTGGATTCGGTTCATTAAATAAATTGATTTATATCGATATATGTAGGTATTTAGGAAATACCTACGTATATCGCAAATTTTTAATAAAACAAGTTAAATAAGCTTACTTACGAGGAAAGGCTCTTTTTGTTTATAAGGAAGGTAAGTTACCTATAAAAGAAAGAAATCACTATCTTCTTTACTTTAGGTTTATTTAAAGATAGATAGATAATAAGCAGTGGTAGACCGAAAATATCGTAGTATAAAATACTTTTTATAATTAGCTGTCGGTATTTGATTGGCCTCCGCACACAGCAGGGAGACGAAGGGAACCTGGGAACCTTGGGTTAAGGTTGAATTTATAATATACAAAAATAGTTATTCATATAATTAACTTATCGACAAATGTGGTCTCTAAGTAAACATTAGCTCTATAATAATTAAACGCTCTATAAACTAATATAATAACAAAAATAATACGAGCAAAGCCACAAGCTCGAACCAGTATACAATAAAGAGGTCAAAATGATGAACCAGCACGGTGTGCCTTTTAGCTGAACAGAAGTGTTAATGTTTGCCCGCGAAGCAAACACGCTGTGTACACAGCCTTTGCGGCGTGAAACTGATATGCCGACAAAAGTGGATTATTTTGTATATTTTTATATATTCTATTTACTCGGTTTCCACTACTTTTGTTTGTGTGCTGCTACAGTTTGTGGTCGATGGTGGCTTTTGGTTTGGGGATTGAGTGATTTACTACGCACACTGCGTGGTAGGCAGAGGGAACATCGGTGTTAAGACACTCCGTTCCCCGCTTTCTGCCGAATTCTGGAGGCATTACGTGTTGAGTGACAGAACTCGACGCAGCGATTTCCCTCGATACCAGAGCGAAGAAAAATGGAAATATAAACGTAAATAAATATTTCACTTCCTCGAGTGGGAATCGAATCTACAACCGTCGCGTTTACTGGCGGCATCCTTGTGCCATCGCGCCACGACGGCCTCATTGCGCTGCGACGGTACACTATGGTATACTATGGTATATATTTATGAAATAAATGTATATCTTCTGAAAAAAATATTCTAAGGAAAAAAACAAAAAAATCCTTCAAAATAATTAAACAAAATGTCAAGGAAAATCCCAAATTGTATCAAATGACTTCCTTGCTCTTGACGATATTACGATATTATAACAAATTGTCACTCATTTCTATAGATACGGTTTGTCTATTTAATTATAATAAAAATACGTATCTATCTATCTATCTTTTAATTGCGTTGGCTTTTATAACTTTGATTTTTTTAAATCTTAAATGTATTAGTGATTGTTTTTTGAAAATTAAAATTCAAAGAAATTCAACACAGCAGGGTAGGCAGGGGAATCCTTTTATCCATTCCCCGGATTCGGATTGTGTGAGTTTGATGCGTTTTGGATTTTATATATTATTGTAATATTAATCGACAAAGTGTGGATTATTTTTATATATTCTATTTACTCATTTTTTACTTTTGTTTGTGTGTACTTAACGTACGTAGTGGTAATTGAGTATTTGTATTTAAAAATTTTCAAATAATATTGTGTTTTAGATTTTCTATATTATTGTAACATTTATATTATTATATATATATTACAGCTTCACGCTGTACTATAACAAGGTAAGTAGAGATAACCTAGTGAGAACGCACTCCGTTCCTCACACTTCGCCGCGCTGTCTTCATATATCAGGGCGAGTTATATGTCGACAAAATCGGAATATTTTTATCGACATCGATATTTTTCTATTATTACAGTCTAACACGAATGGAAAATACTTTTTTTAAACTTTTCAAATAATTATTCAACGAACACTGTATCTATTATCCTAGTGATGTTGCTCGCATTCGACACTAGATGGCAGTAGGTACATAATATATATTAATTCAATTGGCTAATTAAACCTACAATTGTTATATCTAAATAAGTATATATACATACAAACAAGGCATTTTAATTATTTAAAATTATAAGTTGGTAGTTATAAGATAGTTAGTATTATACAGAACAGTCAATGTATTGTTTGTAATAAAAACTAGAAAAAAAATGTAAAAAAAAATATATAATATCATAGCATTAATTTCATAATTTTAATCTCAAAATATAGCGTGTTTAACTAGTATTACAGAGAGAATGTTATCACTGTTAAAATAGAAGACAAATTATCACCTCAAACGATACAGTAATTGCTGTTCGCCGTTAAGTTTACTTGAAAATAGTAAGATGAAGCATTATTTCTCTGCACCTATAAGTGTCGGAAGCGTCCCTCTCACAGATCGGTTGAAAACAAATGTTCGCGTTACATTTACAAACCGTACAAAGCGATGTACTTAATGCCCTTACCGTTTCATATTAATACCGGCAAAAGAAAAAAAAAAAGGGGCTAAGTGCAACAAAAGCCTTCAAAATCTATTAAAAACAAACTTGCACTCGAGCACAATTAAGTGACACAGACAATCCACCGACAGAGGCCGCGCAATTTTTGCTCAAGCGGTTCCGTTTCACTCTACCAATTTTGAATGCATTAAAACACATTAAAATGTGGAACAGCTATCCCATAAAGACGGTGGCGCCGCGTTTCGCAATTATAACTAACATCAAACTATCGTCGACCAATTATACTGATCCCTCTCAAAGTACAAAGAGTTCCGTCCTCCGGGTCCACTTTAGATCTGTTATAATAATGTAGCGGTGATTTTATACTTGAGCGATGGATGCTTTAAGCGGCCCCGGGTAAAAGGATTTTTTATAGTTTTATACCTTAGGTCTCCATAAAACTGTATAGCATCTAGGAACTGTCTCTATTAATATATGTGGTTAACTCTATCGTCCGTCCGTTTGGAAGTAGAGCTAAACTGGTTTGTTCTATAATGTAATCAAAATTAGGACAAAGTATTTAAAAAGTTTTCTATATTCCAATTTAGATATATTAAGATTGACAAGAGAATAGATAATTTAAGTAATAGTAATTTGCTTTTAAGAAATGTGACTAGGCGGTCCTAGGTTCTCTGGCAAAAGTGATTTTGGGTGATCTGTGGTGACCACGTATTTGTAACTAAGTAAGCGAGTATGTATATTGGTTGATTCTACGCTCCCGTTTTGGTCTGTAAAAGCGTCTGGTGGAAAATATCGAAAGCTTTATTATATTATATTTACTAGGTTCCCAGGTTCTCTCTGTTTCCCCTTTGAAGATAAATATATTACTCCAAAGTTTTTTCTACGGATATCTTGCTATTTGAGCCAATTAATATCTATTTGTAAAAAAAAACCATTGTAGCATGTACGTTAAAGTCACGCCACCATTAACTCTAATTGTTGAACACTTAATTATAGTATCAGCGATTTCACAACAGATACAATTATAGGCTAAGGCAACAAACACGCCTATAGCAGGAACTAAGTTACGATGTTCCATTCACAATGGAAAGGTAAAATCTGTTTAAGTAATGATTGAATGGTTATATTTCATTCATTTATAGCTGGGAACCTAGTGTTAAGACACTCCGCTTCAATTAAGACACTTCCGTCCCACACTTTCCGCTGAACTTTAGAGGCCTTGAGATCAGCCTCGTGCTTTACTTAGCGACAAGAGTGAGCAAATGAAAATATTATAAATAGTGTCTTTAAGCTGCGCGGTAGTTAAACTTAGTAAGGTTAAATTATAGAGAAAATAGAATCGGAAAAATTTATTAAATAGATGTTGAACATTTTAAAATTAAAATAGATATAGGTTTGACAGGTTTGACCAGAGCCAGAGTCCCGGCTGAATGTACGTTTTTTTTAGGTGATACTTTTAGGTAAATTGACAAAATATGCCATTAAAATTTCGAAAAAAAAAACAACCCTTCATTGATCGCGTGATGTCAATATCAATTGCTATTCTAGAGACGAAGTCATTTACCGTCTTGGGGACGAACAGCCATTTCCATGAAATAGTAAAAACTCGTCAGCAATGGCGTCCACTTTTTACAAATATCTCCAGCAATCTTAAGATATTTTTGCCATCTTTTGTACTATTTAAACGAACTCTATTAATTTAATGTGTACAGTTATTGTTGAGGCGAGAACTATTGTTTTTAGTATGAAATGTGTGTTGAATATTGTATGGGTTTTCGCGTGTTCGGTGTATTTTTGTCGCAATTTTTTTACTTTTATGTAATTATTATATATTATATAGATATGGATTACTTTCGTACATGTAATGGAAAAAAAATGAAATAAGAAACCTTATTTTAATAGTACATTAAGAAATATAAAGTTAATTTAAAAATGCGAAAAGTATCCTATAATGTATTTTTTTACATTGGTTTTCCACGCTGAGAGAATAGAAAATTATTGTTAGAAAACATAAAAATCTTAACGTGGACTCGGACCGTGAAAATATTTCGTTATAAAATATTCTTATAATATACAGAATAAAAAATGATTATTCATACGTTAGACTTAAGTCTGAAATATGTAGGTAACGACGACATCCTATTAAATTAATTTTTAATGGGACCACCGCCGAGATCCCATGCGATTTATATTTATGTCATAGACTCAACGCCATAGAAAATGAAATAAATAATGTTTTTATCTATAAATATATAAATATATACAGACAGATATTAATTATATGTATAGATACAATTATGGCGTTCCAATGTAATACTTTTTGTGTGAATATCGATTAATTATTGTATGAACGATTTTTCATTAAAGACAAATGTGTATTCTTTGTTCACTATAACTCATAACATTTTTTGTTTTTTATAATCTTCATAGAAAATGTATCGCCTTTATAAGTAACTAGATGCGCAAACGCAGCTTCGCTCGTTTAATCTTATTTTTGTATTATAGCTAAAGGGTATATTATTTTTAATAAGTCGTATCAAAATCTACATTTTGGTGGTTGTAAATTTTTTGAGGTTCAAAAAATAAAGAAGGTACATACTTCTTATTTTGAATAAAATTAATTAATTTAAGACTTTATTTGTATTAATTTATCATATACAAATATTAATTATACCAAACTAAAATCAATTATAAATACTATACAAGTATATTTTAATCATATCTACAAGTCTTTAACTTACTACGGAAGTGCGTTTAACTACGCAACTTGGAAAAAAAATATACTTACTTCTAAACTAGATTCTCTTTACTTAACCGCGTCAACTACTTGTTCTACGGCTGTAGCGGCCATGCTTGAGATGCCATTTGAGACACATTCACGGAATAAGCTCGAGTTTCCATGAACACATAACTTTCGATTGTAGGCTATGTGGTGGCATTTTTGAGCTTTCACTCCGTTGATAGAACCTCCATATCTACTGGAGGTAGATTCACGCTGTCAACCTGGGAACCTAGTGTTAAGACGCTCAGTTCTCATCAAGACACTTGAGTTCCCCTCTTTCCGCTGAATTCTCAAGATATTGTGGGTTGAATAGTGAAACTCAACGCCGCGCTTTGTCTTCTTACCAGAGCGAGTATGAAAATATTAAATATATCACGAATCGAACCCACATCCTGTCTCGTTTAAAGTGACTCGTGCTCCTGCACCACTACTGACCTAACCTATTTAAAAAATATTTTGACTATTCAGAGCTTATATTTACCCTTTCGAAAATTCACTACATATTTAAGTAGCCTCAGCTCCTCTTGACCTATCAATATCTGCTTTGCTTTTGATCAACTTAAAAAAATGGAAACGCATCCCTAAAGGATATAAGACACTGTACATCAAACGCAAGTCCCATGGGGTGGGGTGGGATATGGGTAGTAATTGATTGGCCTCGATATCGATGCGCTTATGATATGGGGCTCTGGAGACCACGTCAAGTTTGATTCGGTATATGACCTTCTTATGGGGTCTTATACTTTTTTGTTTTATTTTACTAATTTTTCGTGTATTTTTAACTCTACATTAGAGTAGAGGAACTCACCGTTGCGCTTTTGCCTCGCAACCAGAGCGATGAAATGAAAGGATTGACAAATAATAATTTAATCTCCCGTGTGGTGATCGAACCCACAACTGTCGCGTTACAGTCACACACACACATACACACGGAATTTAATTTAATATACTACACACACATATATATATCCACAATCAAACTATGTAATTTTCTCTTTTTCTTATAATAAATAATTTATTATTCCAATGGCTCTAGCTGCAGATATCGAATCCAAGTCAATAAAATATTATGGGCAGCTACTTTTTATTTCTCAACAGATATCTATCTCTAGGACCTACAGCAGTTAACGTCATATCATATAATATACCATAGCTGGACGTCTCTGTAATGTGTACACTCGTTTGTCTTGCAGTTTTTACCATAAGGAATGCGCTTACGTGTGACCATTAGTATAAGTAATATGGAATCAGGTATATTTTCATAAATATATAGAGTAATATATATAATAATAATATAATTTGATATGATATAATAATATAATTATTGATTATAATAATAAAAATATTGATTGATTTGATATAATAATATAATTTGATATTTCGATGCTATGAAATCGCACCAATAGTGTGATCGTAACGCGGTTCTAGGTTCGATTCCCATTAATATTTTCTTGATTCTGGTACCAAAGCGAAAACCTAGCGCTCAGTTTTGTCGCTCAACCCGCAATGCCTCGAAAATTTTGGCGGGCAGTGAAGGTATCTTAACACTAGATTTCTGCCTATCCTGCTATATCCGCATATGCACAGCGTGATTCATAATAATATATGGATTGAATTTCGAAATATAAGTTATAAACAACAGACAGTTATAGGGAAGTAGTTAAGTATGATACCTATATTCTTACCCATTAATACTTATAAAATTACAAAAAAAAAAAAACAACAAATTATAAATTAAAAAGTCAAAAAACTATACTTCAAAATAGTGGCAATAAACAAACAGACGGAAACATCGACAGCTGCCTAACGACATGTGATTATTTATTAGTAGATATAATTATGTTGCTTGTTAGTTTTGTCAAGAAACCCCCTAATCATATCGTAATTACTTTTTACGCCAATTCTGAGAGATTTTATTATAGTGTGTTGTAAGATAAGATTGTACTTTAAATCGAAGGTAATTAGGTATATTTTTGTTTAATTTTTAGTTAAGGTATCTAAGTTCTGTACCATGTAATTAGTGTACGAACACCTCTAAATGATGAGCGATGGCGCCTGCGGCTGTCTAAAGTTGGAGGTAAGACGTAAGGTGGTCTAAGACAATTCTATGTAAATTGGATTTTTTTAAAATTGAATTGATTGGATTCTTTTGAAGATTTTTGTTTGTTTTCTTTCTGTTTTGTGATATAGATATTTAAAATAGAGTATAACAAACGTTTTATATAGATCTATGAAGAAATAGAAACTATTTTTTTCTTATTAGTTACTTATTAGTTAGTTGTACATAAAGCAAACTTATGTACTAAAGTCTCCAAAGAATCTTATCTATTATCTTTTATCTATATTTTAAGAAATTATTATTAATTATTATATTAATTATTTCTCCTTTGTTGTTAAGAATATACCTACTTCACTTATCTATTGTTATTACGATTTAAAAAAAAACGTGGTTACGCCAGTTTCACAAGGTGATATAAACATATTTGTTAAAATTTATTTGTGAATAATTTAGAATTTACATATGAAATTTAAGATTTGTTAGTCGGTGTGTCTACTTGTGTAGGTATGTATTTTATTACAGGTCCGTACCTCCAAAGCCATGATATTTTAAATATTGTAATAAATATATTTTTCGTCAATGAAGTTATATTCGATATATGAAAAATAAATAGATACATACATATTATTTCTAACATTATTACTGAAATGATCATAATTATATATATTATGTTATATAAATAAAAGCAATTCAAGAATATACGCCGCACGAGAGTGTAATCTTTAAATGGATTGTTTGTATAAAACACTTTGACATTTGCAATATAGATTAAAAATCAACTGATAGCCACAGATAATATCTCGTCGGTGATTTATAACTATATTTATTTATCTGTGTATAATTATGAGATCGTGTACACCATATACGGTCGAGATAAGTTGATGCATTGAGTATGTGGTGACACGATCTCTTATTCATGATATATAAAATATTTAACTGTGGTTTATTAGTTATAGGAAATACTTGCAGTAGTATTAAGTACGAGACCATAAATATATATTAAATTAATTATTCTATAATATTTTTTTATAAATTTTAATGGATGAGTTTCGTCGTAGATAAACTTAAATGTATATATATATATATTCAACGACAAAAGACAAATGTACAAACAGATTAAGCCTAATAATAGGTTTCATTTGGCTTTGAGTGTAGTTTATTGGTTAAAGAAGCCTGTGAACGGGTTGGGTTGCCCCACTTAAAGTATTAAATGTTTCAAAATAGCCCGGATAAGGACGTCACCACTTTATTGGAACTGTACTTCCACTCACTTACGACTTCTAATCTGTTTCAAACGAAAATAACGTTGAAAAATTAAGTATAATAACTGTCGAATAAATAAAGCCGTGGCACATCCTCTGAGTGTAAACGCCACGGTTGTGGATTCGATTCCTAGTAGGATGAATGAATTATTTTCATTTCCTAACTTGAGTGGCATCTTTAAGTTCCGTTACTCAATCTGCGAAGTCTAAATAATTGTGAGGTATCCGGGGAAGGTTGTGTCTTAACACTATGTATCTGCGGGATATAGTATTTTGTATTTCTAAGTCATTCATAATATTTCTTTTTTGAAAAATTTTAAACTTACGTACGTAGCAGACGGAACCAGGGAATTTAGTGTTAATTCACTCCGTTTTCCACTTGCCGCTGAATTTTCTACGCATTGCGTGTTGAGTATTGAACCTCAACTCACCGGTTTTGCCACGTTAACACAAGAAATGGTAATATTAACAAATAATAATTCATTCCCGCAATTGGGAATCGAACTCAAACCGTCACGTTATAATCACATGCTTGTTTCCTTGCGTCGACGACGGCGACGGTATCTCGTCATCCATTAATCTTTCAACGAAATATATTCAATTTACATGTTTACATACAAAGTTCCCAACAAAAATTACACGGATGATCGAACCCAGGACGCCACTTACCTACCGGTAGGTAAAATTGGACAAAAAATAAAAGGTAATAGAAGGCTCGATCATAAATAATAGAATCATTACCATCTGCCGCTATGATTTCGACCATAAAGTTTTTTTTAGTTAAAAAAAAAACTCTTCGTTTTAGGATTATCGACCAACTGTATTCTGTTTGTGAAGATATTAAAATGTAAATTATGGCATGTAATGCTATGCGAAGCTAATTTTAACTGTCATTATGTTTTAACTTAAATATTTCTGGCAAAATCTTAATTTTATAGCGAAATTTAATAAAATCTTTACATACATTTTAGCCTATATATTATTCAGATGTATCAACTATGTTACTATAAAGTTTTTTTATAAATCCGTTTAGTAGTTTTTGCGTGAAAGTGGAACAAACATACAATATTATTAGTACGATTAATGAAACAATTTTTCCGCTGATACAATTCAGTGGATGGTGACCATTACTCGTCTTATTAGGGGCGTCGTCAGTAAAGGCTGTTTTGACGGTTATTTTGTATACATTATTTTTTAATTTTATCACTCTGTTTGATTAGGCTGTATGCGATAATTGCTTTAGTTTAGAAGAACTGAAGGATTCTCTTTTTTTTTCACTTTTTTTTAATAATTAGTTAGCTGGACTCCTCGAATGCTTTACAAAAAATATATTATTGTTTGCCTTTTTGATTTTGTTCTTTAAATTATTACATTTATTGAGTTATAGTTCTATGATTTTTAATATGTATCCTAAATATTAAAAAAAAATCGTTTTATTTATATTTATATCTGTGTCTAGGCTGCATAAATAACAACCAATGCTTTTATAGATCTGAGTTATCAAGCAGATACTTTAAAAAAAAAAATGAAATGTCTACTAACCAAATGGTCTGAGTGGGGGTCTCTGGGCGCACAAGGCGACGTATTGGGCCACAGCAACTTTGACAACATCCGTTGGCTTTGGCTATAGATGAGCTCCTACGAAGGAGAAAAATGAACTTTAGTACGACAGAATAAAGGCCAATTACGCCTGACATGGATGTGTGGGCTAGAACCTATTAATAATAAAATGGACTTAAGCCCGGTATGAAAATTTAATTTTCCTGCCAAATAGAGATCTGTGATAATTATCACTTGTCTATCTTTAATATAAATCATAATTTTCAATTAGTATACATTAAAATAATAATCAGGTTCACACTGTATTCTGCACACAACAGGATAGGCAGAGGGGAACCTAGTGTTAAGTTCCCCAGTTTCCGCCAAATTCTGGAGGCATTGTGATTAGCAGCAGCTGTATCCCGCAAATAGCAGAGAGGCAGAGGGAACCTGTTAAGTGCATTATTTGAGTTGCGTACAAAAACATAGTTAATTATTTAATTCTTAAGTGTATTTAATTATAAGTATAAATGCGTCAAGAAATGATACGTGCGCAATTAATGAGGTATGCAGAGCTGGTCTCGCGATTCCTAGATTACGGTTTTCTGCGTAATAACGTGTTAGAGGCAATTTGTAAAGCTAAGAAATTTAATTATTACGTACTTTTTCCTTACTTAGCGTGTGGTATTTTGATTGACCTAAACAGTTTTTTTTTAGCTTCACACTGTATTCCACTCATAGTAGGGTAGGGAAACGGAGCCTAATGTTTAAACACTCCACGGGTTAGTTTTCGCCGAACTGTATAATGGCTTTGCGTGGTGAGAGATGGAACTCAATGCTGCGCTTTGCTTCGAAAGTAAATCAGATATGGGGGGGTATTGGGGGTTCGAATCCACCTAGCGTGTTCAGTTCAGTTACTTTCCGAGGAATTTTTCTTAACTTTGCGTATTGAGTTCTGGAACTCAATACCGGGTTTTTACCCTGGAGAGGTTGGCAAAAGGAGCTTGGTGTTCAAACACTTCGGTCCTTACTTTTCAGCAAATTTTTCGATGCATTGCGTTTTGAGTGGCAGAACCCAACGGCGGACATTTACGTCGATGTATGACCGATGAAATGAAATAATTAATAAATAATAATTCATTCGCTCGAGCGAGGATCTAACCCACAACCGTCGCGTTACAGTTACACCCTTGTGCCACTGCGCCACGTCGGCCTCACATAAATTGAAAACTAATAGAAATACAAAGCAATAAAATAATACGTAGAATTGGTGGTAAGTCAGCAAATTGATGCATAGCATATCGATAAAATAAAAAGTGAGATTATTAGCGATAATAATAGGTTTTACGAGCGCTGCGCCTGCGCCGCTGGCCGTTTATCCGGGGGAAGGGACTGACAACTGTTGGTGCTTGATAGCATTATAAATATTTTTACCTCATATGTCAAATTATAGTGATATATTTAGATGTGTTTGATATTTGCGTACGAAATAGCTTCACGCTTTATCCAGCATATAGCAGGATGGATAGAGCGAAGCATCGTTCCTCACATACTGCCCAATTTTCGAGATATTGGGAACATATGTGGAAAACGGTGATATCTACATTTTATATAAAAAAAAATATTTTTCATTTTATTTTTAATTTTATCATTGAACTAACGTAGATATTTTCTTTAAAACTATTAATAATCTTCTCCACTCTGGTATCATTGCGTTCCATGATAACACGTCCAAAACCATACAACACAAAATGAAAAACTGAATTACATCAAAAAAAAAAATAGCAAAGAAGAAAATACAGAAGCTTTATTTGCAAAGATGTCCATTAAGCACTTCATTCATTCACTACACGAACAACTGGCCACAAACAAAGGAAAGTGAACCAAGCGCCAAGAGCTGCCCACTCCTGGCTTAAAAAATGAAGAGACGTAATAATAGGTTGGGTGAAGTTCTCGCCTGGAAAACAAACAGAGTCGAAACGGACGGACGGAGTGCTAAATTACTTTAATAAGTGCTACAAATATTTTTTGGCGATGATTTATTATCTATCTTTTGGAATGGAAGAAGTGAGGGGTTTTTGAGTTTGTCTCTTTGTCTTTGCGTGTTAGTTTTAATTGTTTTTTTTTTAATTTATTTTTTTATTATTGGTTAAATGCAATTTGTAGAAATATATTACTGTGGCATTGACTTGGTGAGTAGCGGAATTCAACGCCGCACGTTGTCTACTGGACTAGGGGATTGAAATTAAAAATAATATTTCCCATTTGCGAATTGAACCCGCCATCATTCGCTTTAACCTAAAAAAAAACATAAAAGAATAAAATTCTTGTTTTAAGCATAAAAATAAAGAAGTAAGCAGACCAATTTTGAAAGTAAATATAAATCATAAAAAGGAAAGATAATGACCGGTTAAGCTAAGTTCTCGCCTGTTAAACAAACATGGATAGAGTAGATGCTAACAGAGCGTTGTTTTATTTTTTAAATGTGTAAGTTATATTTTACATTTACAGAGTTTAATTGTTTTTTTTTACGCTATTATTAATTTGAAAATAATGGCTGGGTTTTTTTATTAAAAGTTGGTGGTATGGAATTTCATATTTAGTACAATAGTTATAATATCGTATTTATATTTTAGTTAGTTTTTCATTTCAATTTTTTTCTTCAGTTTTAGGGAACTTAGTGTTAAGACGCTCCGTTCCACACTCTCCACCGAATTCTGGAAGCATTGCATGTTGAGTGGCGGAAAGAAATTAAAATATAAATAAATACTCGTATTTCATTTGCTCGATTGGGCATCGAACTCATAACCAGTCGATTTACAGGCACCCTTTAACGAAGTGTCTTACATTACGTTACGACACTCCGTTAAAGTGTGCCTGTTCCCTGTTCCCTCTGCCTACCCTGCTGTGTGCGGGATACAGCTGCTACAATACAATTATATTACAATTATCGTTAACGTTACTATCTATTATATGTTCAATAAGAAATATTTCATTAATATTATCTTGACTACCAAAATAATCAATATTTTTATAAAATATATTTAAAACATATATTTAATATATATTTATTTATATATTTATTAATATTATATATTTTTATCGGTATATTGTAATTTTGACACTGTATAGATTTTATCTTTATGTACCTTGCTTGTGGCAGCTGCTGGAACGGTTATAGTGTCTTAACTGTAACCGATTTCAGATTAAATGCAAATTTTCATACGTACACTATATTTATTTGATTTTTTTATTTACATATTCTTATAGTAAAAGTTTCTGGAATAGAGAAGCACGTAAGGGTACCTAATCCAACAGTTATATATAAAGTTGTAGATTTTCTTCCCTTGGTTAGATGTTACCTAATATGCATGTAGACAGAGACAGATAGTACAATTTCTGTATCGTGTCATCAATCCATACTAAATTTATATATTATATTATAAATGTACTAACAAGGATTGTTCCGTAACCTTTTCACCTAATATATATATACGTCCATCATCACCTTCCAGTTCCATCATCAGAAGAAATATAGAGAATATGTGAGACAAACCTAATAAGTTTAAACTGTCTATGGTTTTATTAATGAGCAATCCACGGATTGCTCTTTACTTTCAGGATCCACCATCAGATCAGCTCGATGATGCCATATTATTGTAGTGTTAACTGATTACATATAACTGCCAAGTTTCTTGACGATTATTATAACAAGGGGACCAAATTTTCTTGGTTATTTTTTGGTTTAATACGTGAAAGAAGTAGAAAGGGATGTAATACTTACAAGTTAGTTATTCTACATAAATTATATCTTAAGAGACAATTTTATAAATAAATTAACATCGATTGAAATGTAAAACACGATGTTATATATGTCAAAGCATGTCGCGACCGATATAGCTCTTGATATTTTATATCTTAATACTGAAACCGTTATATAAATTAAATATTCTCTAAGAGGTATTTGTAGAAAATTGCTAGCTATACGACTATAATTGGTAGTTCTTGCTTATCATGGCTGACAGAACCGACGCTAGCGCACCCATAAATTGTGAATTTCCTAACAAATTGTTT
Source organism: Heliconius aoede (assembly GCA_037355905.1). Taxonomy (NCBI): domain Eukaryota; kingdom Metazoa; phylum Arthropoda; class Insecta; order Lepidoptera; family Nymphalidae; genus Heliconius; species Heliconius aoede. The sequence goes on from JBAIZZ010000023.1 coordinate 600,761, forward strand.
CGATGACGAATTTTCAAGCTCGAAACCTTCATAAACAAGCAATGAACTTGTTATTACAAAGACAAAATAATATTATGTCAAGAACTTAATCAGCGCAATCGAGTGGAGTTGAGTCGAGTCGAGTCGAGTCGAGGGTGTAATTAACGGGCAGTTGTATAAAATATGAATGAGAACGGCGCCCGCGCAGCCGCACCTCTACGCCGGAGGGCGGTCCGGAGTACTCCCATAAAAGTTAACTATAGCACTGGTTTCTACATGGAAATTTGAACATGAAATATTTTTTGGGATTAACAATGAGCGAGGTTGTCGTGGCGCAGGGGACATAGGTGTAACTGTAATGCGACGGTTGTAGGTTCGATCCCCACTCGGGAAAAGGAATTATTATTTATTAATATTTTCATTCCTTCGCTCTGGCACCGAAGCAAAAGCTAGGCGTTTCAAAAATTCAGCGAAAAGTGGAGAATGGGGTGTCTTGGCACTAGGTTCCCTCTACCTACCTTGCTATAAGTGGGATAGAGCGTAAAGCTGATAAAAAATCAATGATCAACATTCACAATTCTTGTCCTGCCATTGTCTAAATGTTATTTACGATATCCTCCAATAAAAGATATAAGGACATCCCTCGATCCAACGCGGACCGACAGGTCACCTAATTAAATACCATAAAACTGAATCCAGTTCCCCCGCGGGAGTCCGCTTCCTCTCACCGTTAGCTTTCACCGCGGCCGGTGGTACAACCGAAAAAACAAGAAATCATTTCGTATATGAACCCGGGTCCTTACGTTAATAGATTAATGATATAGCCTGCAAGCTGTTTAAACGAGAGCCCCGAAGAGACCCCGAGAGGTCGCGGTGACGCGGCGGGCGCCACCCGTGCGCGTGCGAGCGGGACAGCGCGCTACGAGAGAGAGAGACGACCTGATAATCGACAGAGGCGCCACCGACTCGCCGCGGGGCGGCGCCCGCGTCGGCCCCACAGCTTATTGAGAAATTCTTAAGATGATGTATAATTCTTCTTTTGGTTTCATCTGTAGTTATTTTACTCCCTGTTTACAATATAAGCGTTTGGGTGACCGGTGTCTGTTCGTCGGACGCATATTTTATCGGGAACATCGTCTCTGTAGTGGGCCGGCTTGTATTTGTATGCGCTTCGTTCAGAATACAGCTGATTTATGGCACCGAGTTGAGTCTACACGGCCACTCGGTTAACAGGTATAAATTTTGCGATAGATTTTATAAATGAGTTAATTCGTGGTTGCTTTACTTATTTATTATATCAAAGACATATTTGATGATTATTTTCTATGAAATATCAGGTTTATAAGGGTTTTTTAATCAAACACAGCCGAGTACATGTATGCACAATAAATTCAAAATGACTAACTTATTTGTATTATTGCAAAGGGAACGACCAGAAAGATTGGCTAAAAAAAGGTAATTTCGTACCAATTCGGTTTCAAAACCGAGTTCGGAGCCCCGATCAGCTGTTACAACAGCAATCAGGTCTTATCAGACAGCTATGCTAATAAGACATGCTAATTCCAAAAACCAACAAGCGAACAAAAGGGACCAAAAAAGGAACCAAAAAGATCATACAAAAAGGTATAAAAGTGATGAGCAGACGGGCGCCATGGACAATTATGGGGTCCCCTAACGTCGGTCCGCGAAAGCGGGAATTCAATGGTCTCCACTACAGACTTTTTTAGGAGGTCTACATTTTTCGCATTGTATTTTTGGTTTCTAAGAAAAATAAACGATTTGTTTAAGAAAAATGTATAAATAGATTAGTTTATTAGTTGATATCTTGGCTTGGAGACATTAACAAGCGTGTTATAAATGTGAGTGTAAGTTCGCTTAACAAGTTTTCACGCTAAATGTAGTTAACCGATTGTCATGAAAGTTTGAAAATTTTTTTTCAGCTTCACGCTGTATCCCGCACACGGCTGGGTAGGCAAAGGGAACTTCTTTCTCCACTTTCTGCCTAATTCTGGATATTTCCTTTCCTCGTGTGAGGACCGAATCCACAAAACATGTCGATTTTGCAGCACGTTTTGTGCTCCTGCGCCTCCTAATATAAAAACAAGACTAGGCGAGCGAAACCGCCGTTGAGTCTCTAATAAGAATGTAATACATAATTACAGTATATGTTCACTGTAATATTTAAATCCTCCTCTCAGTTTTTTCCCTCATAATGTGGATTATATGATGAGTATCAATGAAGGTTATGGATCCAAAACTCATTCGCGTGAATTTTAATAGGTAAAATAAACGTAAAGAACTGTGTTTATTCTTATAAAAAACTAAAAACAATAATTATAATTTATACTTTTACATTAACTTAGTAATATTATGTGACGAAATATTAAAAAAATATATTCTCTGTATAATTTATGTTATTAAGGATGCGTTAAGTATCAACTTAGTAATTGCGAGGATAGCGTATAGTTCGGTCGACAAGTCGTGGCCGCCCTGAAGTCAAACTTTCTGAACTTTTACGCAATGTTCAATACAATAAAAAATAAAAAAAGAGACAAAATCTGCTCAGCTATCAACAGCTAGCTACGAGGCACTTTCAAAGCGGCCACAACTCTTCGTCCACACTATACTTAGTGGTAAAGTACCTATCCGGCATCGGTCATTCTAATCCGTTAAACTTAGGGCGTGACTGGCTCGTGACGTCACGATGGCCGCCCAATCACAGCGCAGTATTTACTGTCACCCCCTACGATAGTGACAAATAGTAAGTATAGCTAAGTGAAGTCTTAGACGAATTTACTTGGGGAAGTCATTTTTGTTTCGATTTAATGTTATTTATTTATTGTAAATAAATATGATTGATAATACGATATGTAGGTAAATATTTAAAATGTGTATTTTTTTTGCAGTACATATATAGTTGAATAACACCTGGATAATTGTAATATGACACGATTTAGGTATGCGAGATAAGAAATAGTAAGTATTTTCAATTTTTATTCTATGAAAGAATATAGAATGTACTTCTACATTGTAAAGAAAATTTTGGTAGAGTTTAGTAGAGGCAAGAAAATTTGCAAAGGGTAGATGTATTCCACACATAGCAGGGAAGACAGAAGGAACTTGACAACGCAGTGTGAAAACACTACTTTCCCATTGAAACGCTACACTCTCCGACGAATTCTAGAGGCATTGCGTGTTAAGTCGAAACTCAACGCCGCTCCGAGACACCACTCGCCTCAATTTTATATTTACATTGAATTTACAATTTTTAATAAAAAACCGTCTAAATAATAAAGATAAAATGAGAATATGATTAAAATAATAAATGAATCTGTTCCAGAGAGTATTTAATGACTCTTCACACCAATATTTAAAGTCAGCATTGTTTTTAAAAGGTTTCGTATATATAGGTATTATTTGTAATAATATATAGTTTTATTAGATGCTGTTGTACTATTTAATATTTATTTTGATAAAAAAAAATAATAAAATATATTACTATTTTGCACAAACTGAATTTTTGTGTTTTTGAATAATGTAGTTTCAAACGCCACCAGTCTTACCTGAACACCAAGTCTTAGAAACAAAAAAAAACGATATCTATCTACTATAATCCATTTCTTTCTCGCAGAATGCGTGTAAAACAAGAGAGATATATATTTTTTTTCACGCAGAATGCGTGTAAAAGACAATAGATATAAAATATTTTTCGAAATATTCAACCATTGCGACCTCGTCTCGTTAGCGTGCCCAGAGGAGCACCGGAAAAATCTCAACTAACTAGTACTTATAATTTCCTAGATCAACGATACGTATGTATTATTACATTTCTCTATCGCCCTCGTATCTGATACCCATTTGTTTATGTTCTCCAAGCGGATTTGAACCTTAGTACTTTAAAAGAGAGGTGTTTCACTGAGCCTAGGGTGACGGGGTTAGGGTGAGAACACAATGGGGTTAGGATTATTCGCCAGTGTGCAAGGGGCTTAAGTTCTTACGTCACGCGGAGCAATGGCGTCGCGGCATTATTATTATCGAACAAATTGTATTAATATTCATTTAGAGATTCGAAAAAGATACATCCCTTCATTGTTGTACATATGTGTAGTTTCCTTTGCTTTTTTTATATATGGGTAAGTTTTTTACATTTCTAGCTGCGATTTCTTTTTTTTTTTAATATGATCTTTTATGTGTATAAGTTTTTATGTCTACGAGTATGTTATATGTTATCTCTATTATTATATATTATAAAATAGAGATGCTAAACAGGTCTATTTTTTATTATATTATTGTGTACAATTCACTTAGAAAATATATATTTTTAGCTTCACGCTGTATTCCGCTCGCAGCAGGGTAGGCAGAGGGATATTAGTGTTAAGACATTCCGTTCTCCGTTTTCGCCCAATTCTGGAGGCACTGCGTGTTGAGGCGTTGAATTCTGCCACTCAACACGCAATACCTTCAGAAATCGGCAGAAAGTGGGAAACGGAGTGTCTTAACACTAGGTTCCCTCTACCTACATTACTGTGTGCGTGATATAGCTTGAAGCTGATTTATTTTTTTTTTATATCCATTACTTTCAATTTACTATTTCATTGATTACAAATGTAAAGAAACAAATCATATAATTTTGATTTGCGAAAAATAAAACAAATATTCTTGTCACTCTGCCAAAATAGTTTGTAGGTCTGCGCTTGTCACGTTTATGGTTGTCGCATCGTGATAGCCATACCTACCTACTGTGGAATATTGAATATATAACTTCTAATTTATATTTTTCTATATTTCATATAAATATATGGAATTGAATTAAAATATTTATTATTGTAATGAAGTAGCAAATGTTACACTGCCATACCAGAGTACGAAATAGATATCTCCCGAATGAGGATCAAGAACTGGATCAGGAACTGGATTTGGATACTTTAATTTTAATGACACAAAGTATAAACAAAGTCAAGATGCACGATAAGAATCTTAACTAAGACAATAATTAGATTTTAATTATTGGATTAATAATTAGATTACAATAATAATTAGATTTTTTTTAGCCTCTACCCAATCAATTCTATTTTTATTTTCCCGCTGTATCCCGCATACAGCGGGGTAGGCAGAGGGATGTAGTGATAAGTTACGTAGTAATACAACAACAAATAATATTAGAAAACAGTTCTGCATACTGTAGATCAATATTTGTTATAAGCAAAAAATGCCATTCTTTTTTATAAAACTGCATAATTGTAGCGATGCGCCAACCGCTGTCGTACATTCCGCACCGGATTTTGGCACGATGTCGCTGTTGTTTATTTGTTTTTGTTAAATTACTACTAGCAATCGAGGCCGTCGTGGCGCAGGGGCTCAAGGGAAGTGACGTGTGACTGTTACGTGACGGGTTCGATCCGTCACTCGAGAAAATTTATTATATAATATATATATATAGTCAATACCACAAGTAAGAATAGTATAACGATCTCAGAACCTTTAAGAACGACAAATTGACAAGATGTTTCTCAGGAGCGCACGTTATCGCGCGCTCGTAAATCCTATGTCGATAAGTTGATAATCTTGAGACCGGCCTCAATTAACTTTAAGCGTGTTCAGGTTCCGACAATTATGATGATAACGGACTATACTGGTGGTCTGCTCTCCGTGGTTAGTTTTAATGTGTTACTTTGTAGTCGTGATGGGAAATGGCCTCTATGAGACTCAGTGTCACCTGATTTTCTTTTTTCGATTCTTAGAAGGAGCCATTTCAAAATGTATTTTGTAATTTTCAATAATATTCTTTTCAGTTTCATGCCTAATCCCGCATGTAGTAGGTTAGACAAAAGCAGTCTAATATTAAGACAATTCGCTCCCCACTTTCAGGACAATCCTACATTATTGCGTGGAACATTTTCACCAGAGTGAAAAAAATGAAAACATTAAATATATAATTTCCTCCAGTCGGAATCGAACCAACAACCTATCGCGTTTACAATCACACACTATTAATAAGAAATAAGTTCACTGTAAAACAAATTGCTCTTGTAATTTAACTTAATTACAAGTTAACATAGCGTTTAACTATCATTAACTCAAAAAAAAAAAAAGTTTAATACTGTTTTTTTACAAGCTAGTATAAAAAGAGAAGTAAAGGATGCGGGTTCAAATAACTACTACGATGCGGGCTTCGCAATTTGTATAGGCATTTTAATTTGCCGATCAATCCTTATTAAAAAATCGCCAGGTCCTTAATAAATATATTTCGTTTATTTCGAAATAAGTATAGTTCAATTTTATATTAAACTAGCCGGCCTTCGGCGGCTTCGCCCGCTTGAAGTATACTAATATTAAGTTTTTAGCGGAGTAAGTTAAGACTAGGTTCGCTCTGCCTACCCTGATATTTGCGGGATACAGCGTGAAGCTGATTTAATTTAATTTTTTTTAATCTAATCTCAATTAATTTAATTTTTCCTTACGTTATTTGTCATCTTCAGTGCATTTTATTATTTATGGCATTTTCCTATAGATATCTTTCACACTGACGCTTAACTTAACTTTAAAATTGACAAATGGAGTTAGAGCTTATTAAAGTTCATAGAAATGAGTATAGGACTCAGACAGGAAGCCGATAATGTGATTATATTACAATGTGTTCCTTTTTATATTAAATTTAATAAATACTTTGTTGTTCCGGTTTAAAAAAAATATGTTCTCTTGAAATGGTAACGCATTTTTTATTATATATATATAATCTATTTGTTTATATTTTGAAGAAGTTAGATTTTTTTCTCGAGTGATATTTTTTATAGAGCCAGTCGTGGCGCAGGGAAACACGTGTGTGTGTGTAAACATGACTGGTTTAATCAATCAATCAAACAAATTAGCCTATTCGGGCCAATTTCTGGACATAGGACTCCCGCGTGGTGCGCCAGACCTTCCGATCCTCCGACTTCCGCATCCAGTCGAAGCCACCAACCTTCTTCACGTCGTCGGTCTATCGAGCTGGAGGGTGCCGTACGCTATGCTTGCCGATCCGAGGACTCGTCTACTCCAACGGCCATCTGTCCTTCGACTGACGTGTCCAGCTCATTGCCATTTCAATGTACTAAAGAGACTGCGAGCATAGCGCGTTGGGCGACTTGAGATGTAATATTTAATTATATTTATATTTTCACATCTTCGCTCTGGTGTCGAGAAAAAAGCGTTCTGTTACTCCGCTCAACGCGCAATGCCTCTAAAATTCGGCAGAAAAATGGGGAAGATTATCCTGCCTTCTGCCTATCCTGATGAGCGCGGGTTATTTGCACGATAGGTAGCACCCTAAATAATTTGAAACGGTCTTCAACCAATTGATCCATCGCGTGACCAGTACAATATTTTCAATAGGTCAAATGCCATATATTTTTTTTAGTTTCACAGGTTTGACAGAGAAAACTTTAGTTTACCATTTTTGTTGAGTGCCGGAACTCAACGCTGCAAGCAGTGACGTAGTCAATTGTCATTGCGTATTACTATTATTGTTATTTATCTATTTATACCGACTTGACTTTAAAACTAACAAATGGAATTAGAACCCACTTTATTGCTGTTTATAGAAATGCGTGTAGACTTAGGCAGGAAGCCGGTAATGCGATTATATTACATAAATTTCTTACATCTTCGCCCATTTTTGTAGCTTAGAATAAAAACTATTATAGAAAATAAGTCCAGAAGTTTATGTTATTTCGTTGTCGTCGCGTGTGTCGCGTCGAGCACAACCGAGTCAAAGGACGTTAAGTTCTGACACTCAACACACAGTGGTTCGAAGATTGAACGGTTTAGAACGGAGTGTTATATCAGGATCCTCTGTCTGCTATATCAGGATTCAGCGTGAAACTAAAAAATACTCTGCAGCAGAGGGAGGTTATTAGGTCATGATAGATATTATAAAGGTCATGATTTTAAATTTTGAATTAACATTTAATTACAATTAACATTTAAAATTTTTAAAAAGTTGAATTAACAATATACACATGTATTGAAGATTGTAAAATATCAATCTATAAATATAAAATATTTCAGCATCACATAGTCAGAGAAAGCCTACTGTTAAGACACTGCACCCCCCATTTCCGTCGAATTTCGGAGGCATTACATGTTGAAAGTGTAACTCAACGCCGAAAATATTAATTCAACATAAACTTTTTTTTTTGATTTCGCTTATAAAAATTTTCTAAAAAAAATCAGACTATGTTTTACGTTTACGGTGATTGCATAGATTTACTCAAACAAATATTATATATAGTTTTATGTAACGTTCATAAAAAAAAATAATTGCAATGTGTAAAATTCCACAAATATTTTCCGTTCACACGGACGCATAAACAGATAAAGATTAAAATATTTAAGAAGAGCGAAACTAAAGCAACACGGTATTTTAATTAATTTGCCAACTTAATAAGGTACACCGCACAATAAAACTTTGAATTTATATTGTAATTACATTATTTTTTTTATGTAATCTGTAACTATTCAACATTAAATTTGGAATAATATAACGCGATTTGCCGCGGCCCGTTTGTACTTCTCAAAGGACGCCGAATTGTTTGGAATAAAGACCGCTTTATGCCTCCAATAGGTATATACATATATATATATATATATATATATATATACTCGTAGTGTGGAATTTATTTGTGCAGTTATTAATGAACAATGTTCGGTCAGGTTACCCTTTAGTGGAACTGACGGGTTAGTGAGGTCCGTTTGTGGTAATTAAGTACCCACCATTTGAGTTTCGAATTTTAAAAACGACGGTGTAAAATGGCGGGATTGTGATTGGGTTTTGGTGACGTCAGTTCTGAGTGGACACGTTTGACGTTGACAATATAGCTTCGAGAAGTCATTTAAAATCCAGAAATTAATAAAAAAAATTTTCAAGCAGTATACTGTATCCCGTTTATAGCAGAGTAGTCAGAGGGAGACTATATTAATACTCTCCGTTCCCTACTTTCCGTTGATTTCTTGAGGCCTTGGTACCCTGAATAATGAAGCGAACAAATGAAAATATTCATTTATAATAATTAAGTCCCCGGAGTGAGAATCGAACTAACAACCGTCGTGTTTACAGCAACACGACTTTTATAATTAACTGGCTGAAATAACTAAAAAAAAAAAAGAATGAAACTAATCAATATCAATATTTATAATTTCTTTCTTCCAATTCAATTTTGCAATATTGCATTATCTGTGATCGTTTACGGAAAATGTTTTATTAAATTCAATTTGTTCGAATTTCGAATTTCGAATTTGAACGACTACCGGTGTTCAGCCATCAACAAACACCGTTATAAACTCTCCTTTACATATAAAAATACTGAGGCGGTAAAGTACTTCGGTTTTTATCTCTTCATTCATTGCCCATAGCGAGCTCGCCTTACGCCGCGTATTTTAGAATAATTAGATATTCAGTCAGGCCAGTTGTGGCGCAGGGGACAAGGTGTGACTAAGCGCTACTGGTTGTGGGTTCGATTCCGTCTCGAGGAAATTAAATATTTATTATTTTTAATTCTTCGCTCTGGCGATTCGCTCTTCACTCTATTGAGTGGCGGAACGCAATGCCTCCAGAATTGAAAATGGCGTGTCTTAACAATAGGTTTACTCTACCCTACTGTGTGCGGGATACAGCGTGACGTAAAAAATCAAGATATTAAAGGCAACGTACAGAGCAGAGATTTTATTATTATTTTTTTCTTTATTCTATAATAAAATTTTGATGTCATTCTTTCATAGATTTAATGACTATAATATATATTTTAATACGATAAACACCAAGTGTTACGGCTTGTTTCTGTTAAGACACTGATCCAATTTCCAATTTTAACATCCTTTGAGATAATCCTCATATAAAAGATGATATTTCATGGTGGTCATCCCATCATTGGCATGAAATTTTCCTTTTTTTTTTTGTATCTATACAGGATGTTAAAATTTAAAAATTTTAAGACATATTACATATAGCATATATGCAACCCCGGTGTTTCTATTGATATTCTTTACAAACTAGAGAATACATTTATATTATGAACATAAGTAATAAATAGAATCTTTTACAATTATGCCACAGCCCACAAAAATTTCTCTTCTCATTTTAATTCTTAGTACATTCAAGCAGTATATTACGTCAAGTGTGCCTACAGTCCACAGGTGGCGTGTTCCGTTTTATTTGTCATAATTATTATTTATTCACACTTCTTACTATTTTGTACCTAAACGCTAACATTATTATGAAAAGTCACGTTTTCATATTAATCGTTAATTGTAATCAAGTGCGGAGGATTTTTTAATTAACTTTTATTAAATTTTAAGACCGCTTTTTGGGCATAATAAAATACTCGCTTATCTTTTTGGATATAAATCAAAATTTTAAGGAGAACGACGAAATTTACGTGAATATATAATAATTGAAAAACTAATCTGCTCTGATTATTAGTCCATGTAACAATATTTAATTCAATATCGATTTACGCAACTCAACGCCACGCTTCCGCCATGGTACCAGAGCGAAAAAAATCAAATCCTCGAGTGGGAATCGAACCCACGTCGCGTACAATTAATTAATCACGATAAAATATACAGATAATGATTTTAATTGGAATTTAAGAATGTCGTGTTTAACGAGATAAATATTTATATAATTTAATAACGACGTTGTATCACAGTTTGCTAATTACACTTAATATTAATTATAGGTTCCTATTAAGATTATATCGGGTGACTATATAAGCTTATTGGTGAGCTTTTACTTACAACAACCAATATGTTAATTAAATGAGTTTTCTTAAAATATGTGTTAAAAATGTATAATTTTTTAATTGCTTTTTTTTAGCGTCACGCTGTATACCGTACAGCAAGTCAGGCAGAGGGAACCTAGTGCTAATATATCCTGTTCCCCATTTTCCAATGAATTCTAGCCTTGCATGTTAACTGGCGGAAGTCAAAGCCACGTTTTGCCTCAACACCAGCTCGAAGAAATTTTATTGGTGTAAGAATTGAATCCATAACCTGTAGTGTTTATAGTCACACTTCACGCGTCTCTACGCCACGACTGGCCTCAATTATTTGTTTATATTAAAATAAATACCCACATTTACTGTTAAATGGCGGTGCACATAAAACAGTTTATTTACAATCGCCATTAACTATAAATGATTGAGAATAAATTGAAAAAAAAAAGAGAAAAAACAAGAAAAACTAAACTTTAAGTGCGAGATTTTAAAGTATTAAAATCCTTAGAATGCCACAATTTTTCCAAGAAGTTAAGAAGCCGCATCAACGTGGAAGCTGAAAGTTGATACTTGCTGTGATAAAACGATTTCTCTTAGACAACTAACAAAATTTTGGCTAAAAACAATTTGGAATGAATTGAGAAATTGTAGTATTTTGAACATTTTCTGTTACTAATAAATAAAAATTAAATTAAATATTTCCTCCAGTGGGAATCGAACCGACAACTACGTCACGTCCTACGTCACGACTGGCTTCCCTTTTTTATTATAATATAATATATTCAAAATAATTATTAAAACTCACTTTATACACTATTGTATAAAAAAAACAATAGAGATAAATTATATCAATTTAATATTAAATAGTAAAAAAGAATTAATTCCATATTAAAAGTACTAACATCACAGTAATACCGCATCCACACCGCCTACAGCAGGACACCAGCCGGTGGTCGAGTGGGTGACAAAACAAATGAGTGTTTTAACGGTATCTCCCACCTTTCATCCGCCGCCGGTAGCTTCTCAGATACGCTCTCTATATAATCTAAGGCATTCGTAGGGTATTATACTGTTGAGATAACGTTATGGCCGGATAGAACGGTTTGGATGCTCTTTTTAAAGGTTTACTTTATGTTTCACGCATGGCAGGGTGGGCAGGGAGAATTTAGTGTTAAGACACTCCGTTCCGTTTCGGTGGAAAGTTGGGGAACGGAGAATAAAGGAGCGCTAGAGGCACTAAATAAGTAAGTTGGCTCTATATATATAATAAATTTGGTAGCATTGAGCCTAGTATAAACTAGGTTATGAAATGTTTAATATTAACCTCTACTAAGTATAAGAAAATTATATTTTAATTTATTGTAAAAAAAAATTGTTATAAAAAAAATATAAAATTAAATAATAATTTTTACCATTACGACTCCATAGTTATTTTTGTTCTGATGACCACCGAGCTCTGATTGCGCGTTTAAATTTGACTTTTTATAAGTGGCTTATCATCCCGTCGAAAATTTACTCACACATTAAATTTTTATAATTTTATTTTAAAGCTTTTTAACTTCAAGAAATAATTACTTTTAAATATGCCTTTTGTTTTTTAATATTCTTATTTAGGCTACTGTATTTGTGCGTGACTATGGTTATATATATATTTTTTATTAAAGCCTTTTTTTATTACATTCAAGGCGAATTTCAACCTGTTATTGGGGGACTTAATTGACAATTTTGAAATCGATCTTAAGACCGATCTTAAGATGAAAATCTCATCTCAAGATTGGTCGGTTTATAAATACGGGCCTAAAGTGCTAGTAATTTTCATATGAAACTGAGCTGTCACAAAAACATGATTGAAACATTATACTTAATAAAATAAGAACTAAGCTGTCAAGTTACGTATTATCCACGCAACATGACCTCAAGTGGCCTTGCCTTGTGGACGTTAGGCCTACATTATTAGCTTAAATTTTTACCAAGTTTCTTTCATTGTACACAAATATTACAAAATAAAAACATTATGTAATATGTCAAACATATTACAAAATGTATACACAAAAAATAAATATACCCACAAAATCTATCAAAAATATATCTAGTAAAAATAGTAATAGAAAGTATTTTTAAACGTTTTTACAATTAACGTTTTTCAATATAATAAAAAAATAAAATGACAATAAAAGACCACCAAGAGACGAGGGCCTATCTAAACGGAGTACGTGTGGTGGTAACACGGAATGTCACTCTTGGAACCGGGGCCGTTAAAATGATTCGGGTTTTATCTTAGCGGGATTAAAGAGCTACCTGTCTTTGGTTTCTTGCGGCCATAAGCGATTGCGTATATTCGACACATGATAAAAATCAATTAGGTAGAAACAATAAATGTGACCAAGTTTGGTTTGCTTAGAATATTTGTATGGATTAAATGTTAAGAATCGTTGAATACAATATACATTTACTTTTATTTTTTTCTTATATTTTTTTTAGATGATCATAATATAATTTTAAATGAAATGTGTTAATTCATATTTCATTAAAATATCAATAAAATTATTAATTGTATAAACAAAGAATCTTAAATGTGTGATGTTGATAGATAGATCTAGTCAAATTTTAATTATATGAAATCATAAAACTTAAAAATTTGAAGCAAGTATCCCAATAAGAAAAAATATATTATTTTAACATCACTGTATCCACTCATAGCAGGGATAGGCAAAGGGAACTTGGAAATCTAGCGTTGAGTTAATTGGTGTATTATGTAAACTTTATAACATCTCAAAGTGAGATCATCAATAAGAGGTCAGATTTATATTTAGAATAAATACTTTGTATTCCTTTGAATGGAGTACCTGAAACCAATCGGCCGTGGCCGCCCGCCCATGTGTGTTTATAATTCGTCAAAGGGTCACGCCTGTTCCGTTCTTGGATGATGCAGGAAGTTGGTGATCTGATACTGTGTAATTGTTATTTATTTTCTCAGAGTATATTATGGAAGGACGTTTGCATGTATATATTTTTTTCCTTATGTATCAGTAGGCGTAGGGAGTTTAAGAGTTAACAGACACTCCGCTTCCCACTTTCTGCCGATTTTTGCAGGCATTGCGTGTTGGTAATTGGCGAAACTCTACGCCGCGCTTGGCCTCGAATATATATATATATATATATATATATATATATATATAGTAGTATAATAATATTAGCGACATATTACAACCCTAGAAATCTGTTCAAAACAACGATTGTTTTCAAAAAATGCAAAAATCTCAAGCAAAATGAATGTTTGAAGCAAAAAAAAAAAATTCTTTTCCTTTACCATCGAAAACTCTCACAGTGCACGTGTAAAAGGCGAAAGAAATTTTTAATATCACTTCATAAGGCATCTTTGTCGCCCCCTCACATCTAAAATATGTATCTCTACCCCGGCAGCCTAACTGAAGACAACTGAGCATATCAAACACTTGTATGTGGAAAATTCAAAATTGTCGTTTTCACGACTGACGGAGCAGGTGTCAGAGATAACTGGCAATATAATAAAAATATTCAAGAAACGGGGCATTCCTGTCGTGTTTTTGATACTCGTAGATAGAAAAATGCCGCCTTTGAAAAATCGTCTAAACAATAATAATTTAAATGTAGGTAGAGGGAACCTAGTGTTAAGATACTCCATTCTCATTAAGACACTCCTATTCTCCACTTTCCGACGTATTATGTGGGTATTGCGTGTTAAGTGATGAAAAATGGCATTAACAATTTTTTTTTTCAATTTTTTACTGAGTATTTTTTTAACATTGAATAAAAAGACTTTATAAATTACTGTGTTAAGTAAAATTTTCTTTTATTATAACTGGAATATAATATGAATGACTAAAGTTGACTGACGGCAAATGGAAGAACTTTAATTTACGACGTGGTGGTTTACGATACGAATTTAATTGAAATTCTTGGCAAGTTGTTTCGTGTGCCACCACTTTCGACAGTTTGTTTTAATATTTTCATTAATTTTTTTTTCAGCTTCACGATATGCAGAGGGAACAGAGTGTCTTTACACTAGTGCACAGACACAACGTTCCCTAAATTCCGCCGAATGCCCCAGGGCAGGACGGCCTCCAATAATAATATGTCAATAATTTTTAATTTCTAAAAATTACCTTTTTTTATCTTTTGAGGTACGGAACCCTAAAAATGAAGTAAGAATACTAATATCTATATACAAATATCAAATATTCACCAATAAATAATATAATGTCGTCAACGGAAGCATTAAGGGTATTTTGTAGATCGATTTGTGTTCCTGTCCAATTTGTACGCGCTAATATATCATGTATGGCGGATGAGTGAGGCTTTAGTCGCGTGTTCTTCTTTGACTAATGGTCCTGTTACTTCCGGTGCATTGTTTAACTTTAGAAATAGTATTTATTGCAAAGATACAAAAATTATAACTCAGTATTTAAACTGTTCAAGTAACATTTATTTTTAAATAATAGATTTTACAGAAAGAAAAAACGAAAAATCTTCGAAATCAAAAAGAAGCATACTTCTTTACCTTTTATAATAAAAGCGAAAAGTTTGTTTGGCTGGACGGATTGTCTGATTCTAATTGAATAATATTTTTGTGGCTATAAGCATGTGTTACACAACGTAAGTTACTTCTGTCACTTAGAATGTGTCATACACTACTTATTTACATTTATCCACTAGCTAATTGTTAATAACATTACAATATTATTTTTACTGTGAATAAATTTTTGATTAATTTGGACAAATAACCCCTCTCCCTCACTCCTTCGTAACCAGAGCTTTATATTGAAAAAAAAAAACACACAATATAACGTAGTATATACAAAATAAATTGATATTTCTCTCAATATAATATGTACATTCAAGTCAATGGCGTGAAGGCAACTCTATAGAAACATGCTTGTCACAAATACCCATGACAATTTGTCAGGGTATCATACACGCCATAGCTGCCTTTTTATGGCGAACGGAAGAGAAACATGCCCGTGCCTGATGGAACACCATGTAGCTTTCGAACTTGAGTTTACATTTCGTGTGTTACAGTTTTTGTGTTTTTTATGATTCATAATTTGGCCATTTTGAGTCTATAATAAACTATAATTTGTTATTGTTTTGAGTAAGAAAATATTACACTCTGTATCCCGTAGATACAGCCTACACTTTGTAAAGTTACCAAAGCGAGGAAATGAAAACATTAAATATTTCATATCTTCGAGCGAGAATCGAATCCACGATACGTTCAGTACAATCGAATGCTCCCTGCGCTACAACTGACTTGAGTAAATATTAAGTACCTACATTATTTTCAAACCACATTAACAACAAAATTAATCAAGATCTCCACCACTCCTAGTAATTTAAAACCCAATTACGTAAACAATATATGGTTCACACCTAAATTACACCGTCAGATATTCAACTAGTGCACATAAAAAGGAGCAACACGAATCGTTAGTTTAGACCCCCCCTACACCTCCTCCCTCTAATAATAGGTGATTCCCCCTAACTCACATATATAGAGCCACCAGTGTAAAGGGAACTCAGGGTAATGATTGTGGAAGGAAATTTTGTTTGCATTTTGAGGATTTTGTATAGGGAATGGGGCTCAAATAGTTTTGCCGGTGAATGCGTGTCTCCAGACCATCTTGGTTTTACGCAGTTATGCCACTTGTATCGGACATTTTATCGTCACACGCTCCTTTCTCGGGGACGTTGCGAACGTTGAATTTTAGAAAGTATACCTTCGGTGACGGCTTTATAGGCACTAAAGGTAAAATAAAAGAAGTTAGAGTCTCTGAATTTGCGGCACCATCTGTTATTTTGAAAAGCTCCAAGTTTTATTGTGAAAGTTGTGGTGCTATAGAATAATTTACTTCATGGAATGTTGAGAGGCTTTCGGTTGGCTCGAATTAGCTTATCAAATATCTAATGAAAATAAGTTTATTTTTTTACTTTTATTGTATTTACTATGTATACTTTTTATACCTATATATATATATACAAGTTAAAGTTAAAAGTAAAGTTAAAAGCCTAATAAAGAAAATTATGTATAGTTGAATCTCAGTAGAGCTTAATGTTTTCTCTTTCAAGTCACATATGAAAACAAAAATTTACTGGAAAAAATATATTTAACTTCTATTCAGTCGTTCGCATTAATTTATTTGTTTTCAGCTGTGGCAGAGTTCACACAAGTGTCGTTTTCTCAATTTTACCGCCAATTTTCGGTCGACAAAATGGCCGCCGCTCAGGTACGGTGTGACACGCACGTCCCTCAGCACGCAATCCACATAATTTAGAGAATATTGTTATCTAGAAACCGTGTTAATTATTAATGTCTTCTGATAAAAAAATAAAATATTACACGTTTTTGTTTAATACAATATAATAGGAATTTTTCGCGGAATTTATAAAATATTTACAGTATGGTAGTGTAATCTTTGAGTGTTAGACTGATTATGATGGTTATGGGTTTATTTTTCACAAGAAATTATATTTATTTTTAATTAAACAAATGTCCAGATTCAATAATCAGTACGACATTGGCTTCCGCTACTTCAGAAATAAAAAAAAAACCTTCTAGATAAAAACGTATTCACTTATTGATATGTATTCTGTCTGCCTATTCCTCAAAGAAATACAGATAAAAAAGAAACAATATCATATTATGCTGCGTTATATTTCCAAATATGTCAAGTGCGAAGTGTAAATATTGACTCGGCCAGTGTGTAAATCGAAGCGCGCCATCGCCACTCACACTACAGATGTAAGCTCTTAATAAATATTACTATTGTTTATCGACAATGGTTTGGTGATTGGTCACTATTTTATATTTATTTACATCATCAAGATTTAGTGACTTATATTTTTGTAGATTTTTGAGGCTGTTGTGGCGTAATAACACGCGCAACGTATAATGCCAATACAGTCATAGAAGAAATATCTGTAGTACCTATCTAGGTGAAGTGAGTTATGCTTAAAAGCGAGATATACGTATAATATTCTTAGAAAGTAAAAATAAATAAGTTATAATATTAAATAGTAACAAAAAAGAAATTATAATATTAAATAATAAAAAAAACCATTGAATATCCAACTCGAATTCTCTCATATCCGTAGTAACAGTATACAGAAAGTGCTACAAAAGTGCATTTGATCGCGCCCGCAAATATTTACATGTCCTCCCGTGGGAAACTGTGCATCGGTTTTGCTTAAAATATCTTATAAAATAGCTGACTATACTTATTTATAATATATACAGATATTATATTCTTTTTAATTTTGGATGAATTTAATATTAAAATTGTATTCACGCTGGTTCACGCTGTATCCCGTATATAGCAGGGTAAGCAGAGGGAACTTCGATGTTAAGGTGTAATTCATATAAGATTTTTTTTATTATTTTGCTATAAGTTTTAATTATTAAAACAATGTATAAGTGATAAAGATTCATTCCTTATGAGACGAGTATAAACTATTAGTTGCACGCAAACTATATTTTTCCAGGTATTCTTTTATACCTTTTGTTTAACTAATAAAATAATTTCGCGAATTAAATAAAGCGTTATAATGTGTTCTACACAGAGGAGTAGGGAGAAGAAACCTAGTGTTGAGACACTCTGAATTCTGGAGGCGTTACGTGTTGAGTAGGGAAACTTAACGTCGCCCTATGCTTCGTAACCAGAGCGAAGAAATAAAATAATAATAAAATTAATAAATATTTCAATTCGTTGATTGGGGATCGAACCCATAACCAGTAGTGTTTACATTCAAACACTTGTGCCCTTGCGCTGCACTGGCTATTATTATGTAATAAAGAGCGCTCTCATCCACCCGATAAATATCTATAAAATTCATAGTTTTTTAGGTATCACAGCAGCATGTAGAGTACTATTAAAAATAACTACCCTAATAAAAAAAAAAATACCTACATATATGCTATACCTATTAATTTCAACAGACTCCTTATAACAACTAAACAAAGTCAAAATATATTAAATTTAAACAAAATTATCTGGAAAAAAATATCCCACAATCTAAAATTTAGTAAATTACAAAATTGATATCGAACCTGTTACAGCCGTAGTGTGAGATAATGTCTTTAATCGGCATCAGGTGTCGGTAACGACATACATATAATTATAAGACTAAATACACATTCATATCTCGAGGCATCATTATAAAAATTACGTGTAAATGTGCTTTAATTATAGCATATCATTTATCTTGTACTTTCTTATTTATTAGCTTCACGCTGTATCGCGTATAAAGAAGGGAAGGCGGAGGGACCCTGGGAACCTAGTGTCCGTATGATGAGTATAAGAACATTCCTTTCTCATTAAAGTACTTCAGTTCCCAACTTTCCGTCGAATTCTAAAGGTATTTAGTGTTGAGTGTCGGAACTCTACGCCGGCCTTAGTCTTTTTACCAGAGCGATGAAATGACAATAATTAATATTTGATTTGCTTGAGTAGGCTTCGAAGCCACAACCTCAGCTCGAGAATTCGACGGAAAGTGGGGAGCGGAGTGTCTCAACACTCGCCTCCCTCCGCCTACCCTTCTACATGCGGTATACTCGTACATCGTGAAACTTTGACTAGCCTTATTTAATGGGTACTTCTGGCAACAATATTCTACTTATAACGAAAAAAAAGCGAGGCTCTAAGCATCCGTAACAACATGATTACTGGCGCCTACGCTTATCAAGTTTTTTTTACAAAAAAAACAGCTTAACTCGTCTTGTAACATTGAAGGATCCAAACAGGATTAAAATTTACACTTCAACTACCCACTACGAGAAGATAAAAAAGAGAAAATAAAAAAAAAAAAGACATTTAAAGCCTTATGTCTATCGTTGTGTTTTAAAAAAAAACCGAAAAAGCAGAAGCTCCAGATAAATAAATATTTTTTTTTTTTCAATACAATAATGTCCATTATAAAACAAAGAGTATGAAGAACGATTTAGAAAAAAAAAAAGTTATCGTTTTGTTTTCAATTTAAACGTTTTTCCTTAAACCGTATATCACCGTGTTTCACAGCAGGTGACTGAACAGTTAACAAAAAACAAAGCCGACCGCCGCCACTACCTCAACGTGTAAGACGTCGAATTCTCGAACAATACTCGACTCCGGGACCCTATTCTGGAAACCGCGGAACCACTCGATAATTAATCCATAAGAACCCTTTTACCAATCGAGCTGGAGAGACGTCGATATCTCGCCTATTTACAACCAAGATTTTATCACCCCTACTTAATAGAGAACAATTTGTGAGGGCTCACCGATCTGATGGATGCCTCGATGCTTTCCAAAGGACATCACCTTTTGATCAATAACTGTATATAAATTACGGAGCATATGCCTTTTCTTGCTCAAGCAAGCGCACCGGTTTGCCGGCCTTTGTGTGACGGTAGGTATTTATTTATTTATCGGGACGGTGCAAAGTTGGTCTGTTACGTAAGAAAGTTGAGGAAGAATTTCGTAAGAGCCACTCGGAAACATCGGTGGCAGAAGACTGTTAAGTTGCTCGTTACAAGGTCAAAGTTTGTTTCGAAATTAATTGTAAACAAATTGTGTAACAAACTTTTTAATTTTTTTTTTATTTAACTTCACGCTGTATCCCGCATATAACAGAGTAGGTAAAGTTGGCTTAGTGCTAAGACACTCCGCTTCCCACTTTCCGCCGAATTGCCCTTGAGCGATTGAATGTATTCCTCGAGTGGAAATCGAACCCCAAACCTCGGACGCTCGAACCCTGCCACGACTAACCACAACCAAACAAAATCTTCCGGTTGCAACAGCTGTATCCACCGCCGAGAGATACCTCGCGAACACAATGAAACGCTACTTGAAACGAATTAGACGCTCGAAAAACGCCGGGTGCGGATTAGACCTAAACAATTAAAGCGGGCGCAGACGGCGCTTTTCGTGATCCTCGGCGTAAACTTCCAGAATACACCCCCGGCGGCGACCGACGTCACTGTGAATACTCAAGATGTTTTGATTTGTAAAAACTGGCACAGAAGGCCGCGATTAACCGAGATTGGAACGCTGGAGTCTTGTGTTCCTCTTCTTTTTATAATGCTGGCAGTTCATTCGTGTAGTTATGGTGTAATTCGCCATAGGTTTTTTTATGTAAGGGCAAATTGTGAGGCAGCGTACTTTATGCTGCTTCTTTAATATGATAATTGATGGTTCATAAATGCTGTTCTCGTGTTTCTGTTTGCTTACAATAAACGTGAAATATGGAAAACTAAATATATACAATTTGAATCATAATGAGAAAAATGTCGAAGGTTTTATATTGAATGCTTCGTACATTATTGGTTTATGAGTTAACTATGTTATTTATTAAAAAAAAATAATGGAAAATATCACAGTTCAGGTGGTAAATGGAATAAAAAATATTATTAGTAGTTAAGTTAAAAAATTGTATATCAAACTATATATATAATACGATATAAAACTTATTTTTTCGGTCACACAAAGCACAATTTGGCTTCCGTCACGACTTGCTACACTGTGTTTACATTTAGTAAAAATAAGAGGCGCGGGCTCGGAGTGTTTTGTCACTAAATTTTCTAATCTTCTTTATGCAAATAAAAAAGAAATATGACCATCAGTCCACAACATCCGAGTCAAAATTAAATAACAACAAATCAAATTATCCGACATATCAACACATACTTGTAAAACCAATAAATATTATGGCAACCCTAGTTCAAGAGTATAGGGTCTAAACCCAATAAAAGGCGGTTAGGCGCCATCCTTTAACCCGTAATTATAAACGCTTTTGGCGGCCATTAAAGAGTTAAAATGTCATTATAATTGACGACACGCCAATTTATATCTTAGCGTGGCAATAAAAAGCAGTTCTAACTGACGGCATTGTAAATAATCCTGATTGCTGACAATATATCTACTTAGACTGTGATTTGATGGTGCCGCGTGTTTGCGTGATGAGTGTTTAACATTGGAAATGGCTTCAGTGTGGAGCGATGTAGGGGAAGACTGTGGTTGACCTTTGTACACAGTGTCAAAGATACTGGAAGGTCACATAAAAAGCATGAGAACTCCGTGAACAGCATGTATGATGAAAGGTAGATGAAAGAGGAAGAAGAAGTGATCAAAAGTACCAAGTGCTCAATGCTCGAATAAGGATAATTCATAGAAGGCAAAATCTGTTGATTATTATAATTTATTTTGCATGCAGTAGTAATATTCTGGTAACAATTTATTCACTTCAAAAAACAATTATTATAGGTATTTCTATTCCAAATTTAATTGTAAATGTTATTTACTATTTAATGATATCGATAAAACTCAGATGTGTCAACTTCATACAAAAATTCGTCGATTTCATACAAAATTATTAAATAAACAGACATGTTATTACGTTCTATATAACCTGCCACCTCTATTATATTTGTAATGGCTATGCTCGTTTATGTAAGGAAGTCATATATTTTTGACTTTGACATGTCATGGTCAAGGCTGTTTTAAATGTTTTAGACTAATGATTTCTTTACTCAATACTTGTATATTCGTTCATCTCTTGCATTCAGAGCTAGCCAAGTTAAATTATAGATATTGGGAATAGGCAGAGATACCCTAGTGTTAAGACACTCCCTTCCCCACTTTCCGCCGAATTTTATGAGACATAGCGTGTTGAGTGGCAGATCGAGATTCTATATTAATTAAATTTCATAAAATTTTGCAATAAACCCAATATAAAATTATAATTATTTACCATAATAGAATAGATATATCTATGTGTATTTCAAGTATTAATAAAATAACATTTTGATGAAAATCTATTAAACGATCCAGCTAATATGCCAGTTAGTTACTAAAAAATATAAAAAAAACCGAAAGCAATCAAAATACGACTACAGTGATGTAACATAACTGTACATATCACACTGATGTCGATAAAAAAAAATGTTCTTCTATACACTTCTATTGTTACAAACACGCAATATGGATGAATATTAAAAATCGATATTATCTGTATGAAAAATTGACGGCCATACAAAAATCGGCATGTCGGCAGATTGG
The DNA here is from genome assembly GCA_037355905.1 of Heliconius aoede. NCBI lineage: Eukaryota > Metazoa > Arthropoda > Insecta > Lepidoptera > Nymphalidae > Heliconius > Heliconius aoede. The sequence continues at coordinate 623,559 of JBAIZZ010000023.1, forward strand.
ACAGAATAAAAAATAAACTCCGCACCTATCTCGACCATCTACCTGTTACTGAGTCAAACATGCTAAATGTCGAATTAATCATATAGAAATATTTGTTTTTATTGTGCATTTTGTGTTATTGAAAATATTTATTTTGAATGTCAATAGGTACAAGTAAATTTTCCAGATATTTTTTACAATATAATTATTTTGATTTAAATTAATAAAACAAACGATCGCTTAAAAAGGAAATTATTAAATATAAACAAGTCACAATATAAGTTTAATATATTATTTTTTTACTTTTTTATAGATAAAAGAAATGATTGGTGTATGTCAATTGCCATGTATTGTCTTTTATTAATTTTTTTTTCTGCCGAATTCTGGAACTGCACGCCGCGCTTTCATATCAGATCGCGCCTAGATATCAGAGCGAAGAAAATGGAATTATAAAACATTTAATTTTTTCGAGTAAGCATCGAACCCACAACCTGTCACGTTACGACTGTCCATTACCTATTTAATTTTCATTTATAGGAAGTAAATTATTTAAATATCGAAAAAAATACTAGAATAAACATTTTTATGACACATAATATTTCACCAAGCGAAAGCAGTTAAAACTAATGATTAAAAACCAAGAAAATGCAATTCAGATGAAAGATAAAATGTATTTGATTAAAAATACTTTGAAATACAACAGTCAGCTGTTCAAATTCTATGCATACCGCGTTGAGGCCGTCGTTATTTCAATTACCCCTCGTCAAAGACAAAAGACCTGACACGGGAAAGAACCGAACAAAAAACTAAACAAACGCTCATCAGTCGAATTAGAAAAAAAAAACGTCTTATCTATGATAGGATCGCGGTCGTGTAAACGCATTGATGTGTATTATGTTCGCCGGCTTTTCGGTAGCGTTTTTTTTTTTTAAGAAATTGAAACTAGACTTTTTCTAGCGGGTACCGACGGGATATCCGATCGGTTTGGACAATAAATCTATATTAATGATGCAATAAATTTAGCAAATTTTGATAACTAAACGTTATCAAAAACAAAATATTTTTTTTCTAAGCCTCCACGCCGAGCTAGACATGTTTCATAGCGTAAATCAAATTAAAAACCAATCACCCCTCATAAAATATGTCCGATAAGTGGAAATCGAGTTACCCCAGGTAATCGAGAAATTATTCAGCTATGAACAATCGCGGCGCGGCACTTGGGCTGAATGGCGAAAATCCAAGCCTCGGTAGCCCTGCTTAACCTGTTGAAATAGTGTTGTAACTGCCAATCGATAAATGTCAAAAGAAAGTGAGGTAAAAAAAATATTTTAGCTTGAAGTTTGGCTATAAAATCAATTTTAATATGTGGCTGTTTTTACTTCTGGTAATATTTATCGATAACTTGTATAATATAGTGTACACACACAATTAAATGTATTTATTTAAAAATAATTACATTAAAATATCAAATAAATATTTACATAAACATACCTATTATCCAAAACAACTAATTTGAATCGACTATCGATCTCTCCTTTTCGTAGGTAGTAAAATTCAAGATTTATTACATACACACATGTTACATAAATAGTAATGTCATATTATTTTTCTAACTCTGTTTTCTCCGAAGAAATGAAAATATAAGTAAATATTAATTCATGCCCTCGAGTGGGGATCGAACCCACATCCCGTCGCGCTTACAGTCACACTTGTGTACCAGACGACTGGCCTCTATATCTATAGGTATATATATATTAATTATTAACTTAGCATATCTAATGTTATTGCCAAAAAAAATCCTACTATCGCTTGAATGAGTTCGCATGATAAATTCACATACTAGACGCTATCATTTTACACATAATAATAGGAAGCGCTGTAAAAATATCCAATAACGACAAGAAACCTAATTTCTTAAGTGTTTTTGGTTAATAGAACTATTTAAAATATTTTTATTATGCTGGTGATTGATCGTTCCTGTTATTCTCTTTTAGTCCTTATTTAAATGTACATTGAATACATTTTGCTTCGTGACGAATTTAAATAGGAGAGCTTCGTGTGTGGTGATGTTAAAATTTGTTTTTCTTTTTACTATTATTATTTTTTGTTTTTAGGTTCACGCTGTATCCCGCAGATCTCGCTGTAGGTAGGCAGAGGGAACCCAGTGTTCAGACACTCCGTATTTTTCACTTTATATTATTACCAATGTGGGGTAATAAACATTATTTATTTCTCCGAGTGGATCTACTGCCAACAACTCTTTTTTAAAAAAAGCTAACGTTTTAAGCAATTAAGCTATACGTACACAGAACTATACACAGAATAAATTGAAAAGTATTTCTTTATTTTCCATTTTTTAACCCAGTGTGCGTCGCGAACAAGTTCAATAGCACAGCTGACTCTTATTGGTACTTGATAATCGATAAACATTAATGTCGAGGGAATGTACTTAGAATACGAGGCTATAATGAAATATATTTGTAATGTCTATAATTTTACTTGTTATTCTAATGTTTCGTAGGTGGTTTTAAATTAGCAGTGTAATCATTTTTTATATGATTTTTTAAATTAGATAAATTACTACTTTTTTTGCTTTCTTTTTACGTACTTTATAATGAATATTTGAGTGCAGTTTTTTTTTGTATTTAGACACTTTTTTGTCCAAATATATTTATGTCATTCCAAAAAAAAAGAACAGAAGATATAAATAGGTATTTTTTTATTCCTTTTGAGGACGTGTATGTATCTGCGACGCAGGTGCAAAAATAAAAATCAACCTAATCTTAGATTGTGATATTTCAAGCTTTAAAATAATTATTTATAATATTGTTAGTCAATTCAATTCTCGGTTGAGACAGGTGTGCATCCAAATTAAGACCTTATAAGGTCATTCATAATTTTCTTTGGAAATTTTATAATTTCCTACGTTAAGCTAATTAACGCCAACACATTTTATAACGGGTTTAGAAAATCAACATTTAATTACCGATGTTAATGTTGACTTGATTTATAGTGTTTGATAGGAATTAAGCAAAATTTTATAAATTGTAGTCAAAATTCCATCATATGTAACAAGAAATTGAAACAGATCTAATAAACTAACCTATATATTGACATATTTCATACAGCCTTCAAAAAAAGCTGTTTCTTTTTTGTTTTTTTTTACTACAGACAGCAACAGAGTTCATTTGTGTCTTTTTTGTGAAAACTTCAATAGCTATATTAGTAAATTAGTTCATAAGTCAGTCATGCTGTATGTTTCTTTAAACTTAAAAATAAATAAACAAACACCCTGTATTCAAAAAGTAATTTATACATCATATAAAACAAAATATGATTAAAATTGAAAATATGAAAAAAAAAAACCATTTGAATACACAAACAAACTACTAAATAGAGAAGATGCACAAAAAGACCGGTGCACATTTTGTATTGTAATATATTGAACGTATAACCAAAGTAAATACCCTAATAGACGTAACCGACACAATGGCGTCCCGCTGGCCGACGACAGATCACCCAAACCTTTTTAATTATAACATCACTGGTATTATAAGCTTTTCGCTTTAAAAAAAAAGCTACATTTTAGGGTTCGAAGTGGAAATAATTTGTAATGTTAAACTGACGCACCCTATTTAAGCAATAAAACACATATTTGTGTGTAGATATCTATATACTTAAGCGTTACAATGACGTTACATAGAAAATACATATTTAGAAATGGATGAATTTTTAAATATTATTTATATTATAATAATGATCGGAATGCATTTATCGAATAACTAATCGATTTGATAAGCTTAATGCAATTACTGTAAAAATCAGTATATTTTAAAATTCATCGATTCAAAGCGATCTATAAAAGCAGATACTCACGAATCCGTGTTTGTCGCTAATGTTGTTAGTCAGCTTCAGCTTGTGGAAGGAGACGACCTTCTGCATCCACTGCTCGCCTGTTGATGGCGAATCTGGATGTATGTACATCCGCTTGGGCATCTCAGGGTCTGCTTTGCCGGCTACCATCCACCGACTCCGGGAACAAAATAGAATATGTAGCCAGGGTAACTTGGGTCATACTAAAATGGTCTACTGACATGTTTAAAAGAACATTTTCAACCAAGATGAATGCCAGTCGTAGCGTATGGGCACTAAGTGTGACTGTAAATGCGACTGGTTGTGGGTTCGATTGCCACTTGAGGAAGCTGATGTCGCGGCGTTGAGTTCTACCACTCAACATGTAATACCTTGAAAAGTCAGCGAAAAATAAAGAACGGAGTGTCTTAACATTAGATTCCGTCTGCCTAAGTTGTTGAGTGCGGGATATAGCGTGACGCTCAAAAAGTACCAAGGTGATCAAACCCCATCAATGGCCAGAAGCTAATTATGTAGATACTCATGAAAGTGAAATTAATTTTTAATTAAAAGGAACACACGGCACCAAAGACAGGTGGTCGCATAAATTATGAATGTTATGACGTTATAAACAGTGTTCATTTAACACAAGAAAAAACTTGTTAGACGTGTATTTTTTTTTAGCGTTAGCGTGTATCCCGCACACAGCAGGGAAGGCAGGGGGAACCTAATATTAAGAGACTCCATTCACCATTTTACACCGAATTGGCGGTACTTAATGCTGCGCTTTGTCTCGACACCAATGCGAAGAAATTTCCTCGAGTGGGAATCGAATCCACAATCTGTCGCGTTCGGTCTCACTTCGTGCCCTTGCGCCACGACTGGCCTCAAATATTCATTTAATTGTAAAAAATTTGTCCTCTCTAAAAAACTAGCGGACATGCAATGTATAGGATATAGGATCATGCTCGGTTAAAGTAAAAAGTGAACTTTATTTTTTTTTTTACACGCAAGACATATGAAAAGCTTTAAGTGACTTAGTAGTTGAAAGCTTGTGAATAAAAGAGGTCTGCGTAGAGCCGAACAAAAATAAATCTGCCACAACGAAACGGCTACAACACGAAAATGAGCGAACACTACGTGATAAGTATGAAAAGTATATCAGATCGCGAGCTTCGATATATTTTACATCGTCGAATATCCGGTTCATTGATAAAACGGTAAATATAATGCTTTTTATAAGAGATTTTTAATAAATTAAATCTCCCACGCAGATCCCTATAGTTCACATTTTTACGCATGCTTCTTGCCTTACTGTTCTTTCCAAATAACCGAATTACATTAAAATAAGATTGACGCGTTAGGTCCAAGTGACGAGAGGCCGCTTCAAATTTTTTTTTTTTTTTTATATAATATATTTCTTATTTTAATTTAATTCCTCCATCACATCACATGATCATTTTGTACCTGTTGTGAAATTTGTATCTGCAATCGTCGGCAGCTACGATGTCCATGAGCAAAATGTATTTTGCTTTTTTATCAAGACCAGAAACGCGAACTTTGTAGGCAGGAAACATACGTCTGTAAGCAATACGAGAGAAAAAAAAAATACATTGGGACTCGATCTCGGCGACAACTATTTGACGTCACGTCAATTGTGAGACACGCCGCTAGACTAGTTTCACTATTTGTGGCCATTAGATATCATGAGGTTGACGTTTGCGCTTGTGATCTCGTACCGCACTCATTACGTAACATTTACATAAAACGATATATCTATTGACTGAATTGGAAATGATTAGAATTTGGCTATTTATAATTTATTTCTACGTTCTGTAGTCAGTTTGGAAGTAGTTTAACACTTCTTAGATGTTGCAAAGGATAACCTGACACCTCATCGATAAAGTCACATTGAGAAATTTCTGATAGCGTAATTAGTGAGTTATAATATATTTAATATATAATTAATTATCATATTAACAGGGCTAGACGTTCGGTTCCTTTGTCGGCGACGATATCGGTTTACGGCTGACTCGCAGCCAAATTTTCGACCGGAATGCTCGGTTCGTATTAATTAACGGATATTGAATCGATGTTTATCGGTCGCATCTCGATGTTGCTGAACCGGCAGGTTAGGTCGGCGGTTCTGATACTCGACTTCGATCGGTCGAACATAAAATGGAGAGGTGGACCTTATCGCGTCATGTCATCAACAATCAAACAATGTAAGTGATCAAATGAGAGGATTATCGATTTCAAATACACCAACTAATACAAACGTGATTCGATATCTCGATACAAGAATCGATTTAGTGTCATTCGTGACAGCTCTAAATGGATAGCTAGTCATAGATTTAGTTAATCAGGTCACGCCACACTTCTCACCTCTTATGTGGGTTATTTTGTTTTAGTTTTAAATTATCGGTGCGGCGTTTGAGACAAAGATATTTTAATTATATTACCCAAGAGACGCGCATTGAATCCTTAATGACTAGATGACTCCACGCGAGGTTCGTTTTCCTTAATGTCGATGGCCTTAAATCGAGCGATGTTACGAATTGTTTACAGACAATTAACAGCGTATCGGAATCGAATTGGTGGGAACTGGTGCAATGTGTGGGTAGAATCACAAGCCTAATGAAGAAGCGTGTAACGGTACTCGGTATAGCTGCAGCATCCTCAATCAACGATCAGTCAGTGAAACTATTTCTATAGTAGAAAATATCTGCGTAGTGTTTTAACAGTGGGAACCAGCAATTTAGTGTTTCGTAACACTATATTCTTGGTTGGGGGAAGGGGGGGAAGTATATGATGCGCATGATGATGGGTCCCAGCGTGCGAGGTCTACCTGTTATGGAACTTATATCGGTAGTCGTCAGCTGCGACGATGTCCAGCAGGAGGATGTATTTCGCTTTCGCGTCCAATCCGGAGACGCGGAACTTCATTTGTGGGAACATTTGTCTGGAATTGTAATGTTAATTTGACACAACCGATCTTGAACGTCGGTTCGATCTGTGGTAATCTCAGAAATTATATAGATGACGATTTTTTTGTATATAAAATAATTGGAAATAATAATTGAATTATAAGAAAAAAATTTTTAATACAACTATTTTTTTTTTAATTTATAAAAATTTAATTTCTGAGATATGATAACGCTCCTGCAATTCGATCAGCCTGTACGAAATCAATTTATAAATTACATTTAACATTGTCAACTTGTTTAGCGCAAAAGTGGCGTAAGTCGGAAACTAGTTTTTTTTCAACTACTATGAATATTTTAAGTAATTCCTCAATCCAAGTTAAGCCACCTTTGGTTACTATAATATTACATAGAAGTAAACAACACATAATTATATATATATATATATTGCACAAATGTTCATAGTTTACGCTACGCCAGCGGTCAGGTCTGTGTGAACGCAGTTTACCGCTCATTAAGCTAAGATTTATTTCGTTTACGTGATGACGACGGACTGATCGCCGACAGCCTGATTGATGTTCTGCCGTGTGCGGCAGCACTCGGAATATAAAGTGCTAAATTTAATAATATGCTTAGAAAACCTTAAATCCGTGTTGTAAAATATGTTTAAAGTATCAAATGTGTGATTTTCTTGATTTTTGTCGTTGTATATATATCTCTATGTGTTTTATGTGTCACCTTACCCACTGATTTAGGTATATTGACGTTTGACAAGCAAGTTTGGGCCCGAATATATGTCAGAAAATAGACTATAAACAACATTTTTTCAGGTTAGTAGATAGTATTTGCAGTAAAATAATATCTACCCTCATAATACCTGATGTAAGCCAGACAGATTTAACTTAGAACTGTTAACGTTACACGTATTAAGTGACCAACATCGCGTAATGCCGCGAAACCGCACAGTGTCGTCGCGATGTAATCCAATACATTAAATGTTTACACGACCAGCGCCCATGAGCTCTGGAGCTGCGTGTTTTCTATACAAATTAGGTTGTGATGTGTGAGAGTGGCGCACGTTCGCAGCTCTTGTCATTGGTTTTTGACATGTGTCAACTTTTGCATGATATCTGATTTCTGTATATTGCAACGTACGGTGGGTTCATTTTATGTTGGTGGGTCTGTGATGCTGTATAATGGTGGTGTTATAGTATAGATTTTTATATCAAGGTTGGGTACTGTTTTTTCAAATCGACGAATAAAATTATACAAAATTATAGAAAATTAGATATTAACATAAATAATTAGATTTCAAAAAAAAACTATAAGTAGTTTTGTAAGATTCTTTCTTTTCTTCTTTTATACTGTATATATATTCTAAAAACAATACAATTTCAATAAAAGTTTCAAATCGTGTGAAAAAGTAATAAAAACTCAACTATTTTAATTATTTAACATTACACATATATGTTTCTCCAAAATTATAACTTTTAATCCAATGTCATTTCCTTTTATTTTGGAAAATTATCAACTATTGTTGCATCACTTCAATTATCAATAAATTTATGATTCGGGGCAAAGCACGGCGTTAAGTTCCGCTAAAATGGAGAATGGGGTGTCTTAACACTAGATTCCCTTTGCCTAGAAAAAAAAATAATGACATATGATTATAACCGTTCAAAGTTCGAACTCATTTCAATTATTCTAAATTCAATTCTTTAAAACGTAAAAAAAAAAACTACATACGAGTATAAGTGATGTCAAGTGACTTAACGTTTTGTTTTTACATATTAAAGAAAAAACTAGAAATACCGGAATAATAACTACATATATTTATTGACCTAGGTCTTAATTCTCTACATTTCAAAGCTTGAGAAGCGCCAATCTAATATGAACTTTATTAAAATGTAACGAAAGTTCAAAGTATATTTTTTTTCTCGTATAGCTGAGCTTGCTTCGTGAAATGGGCTCGCTGAGTATGGACTAGGACTCTTATAAGGTGCCGCTACTCAGATACTGTCATGCTTCAAAGATTGACGAATATGGATTTATAATAGTTTCTGGAAATATATATTTTTTTATATATTTATAAGAATATTATACATTATTAGAAATTTATAGAAGGCTTGTCTGTTGCATTGAAATTTTTAATAAATAAAGAAAATATTGTGAAGATTTAAAAAAAAATAAGGCTTAAAATACATTTTACTTTATAAGACACAAATCAATTTTCAAACATATTCTCTATCTCTAACATGGATAAAATAAAAAAGCTACGCTTAGAAAATATTTTTTCACTAAAAAAGTTATTAAAATTATAATTTTCCCGCCGTTTTCGTGCCGACGCCATGAAAAATTATTACAAATATAAACATTTTTGCGTGTAAAAAGCGTGTGTTTTCTATGCAATGTTCATTTATAAAACGATAATATTTATGATGTATTGTTCGTTACCTTTTATAATTTATGGCTTGTGTATTACTTTGTTTACATTTCATAAATTAATAATTTATGACGCCAAGATGGCTGCGATACGATGTATCGATAGGTTTTTTTTACAATTTATGAAATTAATATTACATAATTATTAATCGAATGTGTGAAGGTAATAAATGTAATATTAAGTATTTAAAAAAAAACAGTTTTTTCGGTGATATATATAAAAAATATATTTATTAAATGATATATATTATATCGATTGACAAAATTATAAAAAAAATTACAAGTTGTAAAATGAATTTTATTTATTTATTTCTTATAAATTTCTTAAGTGGGTGCTATTACTATCTGTACGGCTTACTCTATATTGTTTAATATAAGATTTTAATAGGCTATTTTCTTATTTAGGCTAAGTCTGAAAGAACTTTATGTGTTAAATTACATAATAATATAATAAAAATATGAAATATTTTATTTCCTCGAGTGAGAATCGAACCCACACATCACGTTCACGGACACACTGCGCCTCCCCCACGAGAGGCTTCAATTACACAATTATAAAAATTTGCATCAAATCAAGCGTTTTTCACTAATATACCTATTTATAGTGAAATTAATATTTAGAATCTAGTTTTTTTTTTTCGAACATCGACATACGTGAGGCTAATTATAGGCAACGGTTATTAGATCGACAAGAGTAGGGGCTTCCTGCTTCAATGCTTCCTATCAATGCAATTTTCTATGAAAATATACCAATGACGATATATTTTATTGAATATTTTTGTTTAAATATTCTTTTTTTTTTTCTATTTGCTTACATAATAATTTTGTGTGGTGTTAATGTTATGTTGCAGCTTAACACTATATAGCAAATTCAAGACAGCACTTTCTCTTAGCGGAAAGGTGAAATGAAAATAATTCACCGCCTCAAGTGGGAATCAAACCCATAACCATTCCGCTATCGCGATAAATAAAGGTTAATCTGTTGATCTTGAACAAAATTAAAACTTACAAGTTTAACTTTAATCACTGATTAAAATCTAAATTAATTGAAAAATTACGCATTTTTTAAAGAAATTATTTCTTCGATGAATTTTTGATAATATTTCCAATATGATATTTCAAAAGTTTTACTTAAACAAAATATCTCTTTAACTTAGTGACGTCAAATACAAAGTCTCTGGAGTTCAAACCGCAGCGTTGAGTTCCGTCACTCAACACGCAAAGCCTCCAGAATTGGACGGAAAATGGGGAACGTAGTGTCTAAACACTAAGTTCTCTGCTATGTGCAGGATACAGCGTGAAGCCGATATAAATAATATGACTTAACCGCACATCAGGTTTATATTAAAAAAAAAAAAAGAATCCTAATTAGGTTCGGAGAAGGGTTGTCGCTTCAACGCATCGCGATGAATGCTCTGTTCACGTCCTCCACGGCATCACTAGCGATGTACTGCGATATTATTATTTGTATTACCTGTTTTTTCTCTCTTTATTAATATAGTTCTTTTTGGGTAAAGATTAACTTTATTTTAATTTGTAATTTTTTGTGTCCAAGTTATTTATTATTATATAATATTATTAATTAAATTATACTGTTCGAGTAATAATCGATTTTTTATCGATTTTTTTATATGTCACACTAAAGATGTGGCAACTCTTACGAATCGTTTTCAATACGTATCTACCTACAGTGATGGTGCAGACAAACACACATGAGATACGACCCTCCATTGTCAAATCCACCTAAAACGAGCCGTCTGAGGTTAAATAGAATTTCTCGTCTAAAATCCTTGCGTGCAAAATAATGAACGAAAAAAAAAAGACAGTGTAAGCGAAAATGCGTGGCACAGTGTGTCCTAGTAGCGCGAGAACATTATCCTAATTAACGCACCCCCTTACACTCTAATGGGTGTAAGTGTACGAGTTTTAAATTAGGATTTTAAACTCTATTAACCTGCTAATAAGAAATATTTTGCTTTGTGTGGAAAACTGTTTTTTTTTAAATAAAAAAAAATATATTTTGTATTTTTTTTTAATAAGTTATATTTGTATATAATAATATAATATATATTAAATAATATATTAATTGGTGTTTATTGGTTATTTGTATTGAAAAGGAAGGGGGTTGGAGAGGTGTGGAGGGAGGCGAATCTGCTCGCACGTTGACGCATTCTTGTGGCTTCGAGCGTGGCCCGGTTTTACTGACTTACTAGTAGGTTTTATAATTTTTTATTTTTTTTTTTAGTTTTTTTAGCTATTTTTTTTAAAGTTTAGTTAATAAATTAAAAATTATGATAGATAGGATCCTACTAACTGTATTTTTTAAAAATTTAAAATCGCTTTGATTATACAAAACTACACATAAACTTCTATTATAACCAGTTGTTACAGTTCTTTTTTTAAATATTTATAATAAATACATAATAGAAACTAAAACTTTAGTTTAAAATTTTCCCATGCGATGTCACTCGGCGTTTTCGACTCGCCTTTCACGAGAATCAGCCGACATAGCGCTATACCTAGCAAGTTAACCCTAGCAATATACTACGGTATTGAATAACCGATTATACCATTTTTTTTGTTTCACGCTGTATCCCGCAAATAGCAGGGCAGGCAAAGGGAACCTAGTGTTAAGACACTCTGTTCCCCACTTTCCGAAAAATTCTAAAGACACTACTTGTTGAGTGGCAGAATTCAACGCCGCGCTTTGCCTTGCTGCCAGAGCGAAGTAAAAATATTTTCATATTAAATATTTCCTTTCATCGAGTGGGAATCAAACTCTTAACCTCGCCACTGCGCCACGACTGGCCTCTATAAAGTACCGTATATGTTAAATAGAAAAGGTGTTTGTTTAAATGAAATATGTACGACGTAACGGATCGTTAAATTTAATTTTATTAATTGTTGCCAACTGTCAATTGCATTTGAACTTATTTTTTTCTTTTTTCGAATAGCAGATGCGGTTTGCACTATTTTAGCATTTGTTTTTTTTTTCAATAAACGTCAATTGTTATAGCATCGATTAATATTCAATAGACTATATACTGATAATATCGATTTTTTTGTTGTCAATGGATTGTTAATTTTTATGATGGACTTGTAAAGTCAAATTGGACACTGTTCGAATGTATTGAGTCATGTTAAAATGTCAGACAGATGTAAATTGTAATGTCTATTTTAATATAAAAAAATATTTGCTTATTTGCGCTTATGTTTTACAATTTTGTATAATAATGGGATAAATTATAACGCACAGTTGTAATTTTTCTCATGTAACTTGACCAATGCGAATGTTTTATTGTTACTAATGGGATTTGAACTCTGAACCGTTGTCGAATTGATTGTATGGGCACGAGTTGATTGTATGGGCTTCACGTTGTATCTCGTATATAGCGGGAACTCAGAGACCTAAGACCTTCCGTTCCCCACTTTGAAAAGCATTGCGTGTTGATTGCTGGAACTCAACGTCAGGCTTTTTGACTTGGTGTCAGGGCAAAGAAATTAAAATATAAAAAATAATAATCTCATCAATAGATAATAATAATAATCAGAGAAATCTCCGAGCGGGGATTCAACCCACAACCACCGCTCTACAGGCACACTCTTGTACCAAATGCACCACGACGCGCCTCAGATATTTACATTTACTTAAATAATTACAATATATATTTCTTTACGTCATAATAAAAACAAAGAATTAGCAAATTAAAATGTCAAGTCAACTGAGTCGATAAGTAAACGTGTTCCGTCGCTACGTCACGTCGGCACTCGATATAAATATCTTAGAGACGTGGGTGTATCAACTTAGTGTGTCGGTCAAATTAATAAAGGGTAAAATTAAATATAATATATATGTAATTATATAAATAAATAAATAAATATATATATATATATATATATATATATTAGAGATATATATATATAGATGTTGTTTGTCCGTTATATATAATAAACAATAATAAAATTGACAGATTTTGATTATGAGAGGATAAAAATATAAAATTATTAAGAAAAATTAGTTTTGATATTTTCCTTTAGAAGATTATGATGATAAGATTTAATTTTTTTTGTTAAATTAATATTTTTGAGAAAAATGTTTTAGATTTTAATTTATTTGCATTTTTTCGCTAATCACGCCAAGGCAAAAGCCTGGCGTTGCGTTCCGCCACTCAACACGCAATGCTTCAAAATAATCATATATTTATACACAATTGTAAAAAAAATATGTAGATATTACGTAGCTATACCTTAGCAATCTGGAAAGACAAAGTGCTTAAAAAGAGTGATTCACACTGTATCTCGAATGTAGCAAGACAGAGAGGGAGACCGATAACATAGTGTTAAGACACTCCCCAATTTCCCCATTTGCGACACTCGCGTGTTAAGTGGCCGAACTTAACGCCGCGTCTTGATACAAGAATGAGAGAAAAAATCATTTCACCGAGTGGAAATCAAACCCAACCATCGCACTACTACAGCCAGGCACGTGTGCTGCTCCACCACAATGGCTTCAAATTATAAAAATAATAAAATTATACAGGTTTTGAGTTATTTGTATCCTCATATGCGGATGATCTCAATGGAGTTTTTTATGAATTGTTAATGGCTTAGAACATCGTAAACGTATAACATATTTTTGTATGACAGTATTTTTTTTTGTTGGGATGACAGAATGAGGCGTTAAACCGCGGGGTGCGGTCGAATAATAATATTAGGTATATTTATATTATCTCTATTCATTTTGTATATATATGTATATACAGATACATATATATTTGTTTTATTTTTGACGCATTTGGCTAACTAATATGAATATTTGTGGATACAAATCCTACTTAAATGACTAAATAGATCTTTAAAGGAAGCCAAAATTGTATGCATTTTATTTAACCACCAATAAATGATGATAGGTCTTCACCACTAATAGATATAAATATAAATTTGTGAACTATAACTTAGTATTTCATTTTTATTTTATCTAATATAAAAATTATATCAGTTAGTTACATGTACACATATAAAAGTAAATATTTCTAGTTTCAAATTTAAATAATCCAATGAGTAAGTCTTCTCAATACAGTAACCTCAGTAGACGACCGAGTACATAAATAAAAGGGTACGTACGTCTTAAAAAATGTTTCAAACTAATGTAATCAACCTAATTTAGCAGGTAGTGAGGTGTGCGGTTTCCGAGATTCTTTTCTTTAAACTTAAGAGTTTTAACTTAACTTAAACTTTACTAGCATACAAATTTTACTTTACTTACTTAATTTTTTTTTTACTGTTTATTACTTAAATGGATATGGCTTAGTTCAAAGGTTCTGGATTAAAATTCTAGGAACCTGGGAAATGCTAGCGTTAAGACACTCCGTTCCTCATATTTTGTGTTGAGTGGCTGAACTCAATGCCGCGCTTCGCTTTTTGATAGTTGCCTAGAGCGAAAGAAATAAAAATATTAAATATTTCATTTCCTCGAATGGAAATCGAATTCACAACGTTTCGCGTTTACATCTCATGTCCTACCCTAACGCCACCATTGTCTTCAAGACAAATTTTGTGAGAGAAGATTAATTTAAAGTAGAAACCCCCCCATATTTCTCAAACTGTGGTGCAATTTAAAATATAAAAGTGTTGAAAGTTTAAATGTGCTTAAAGCACGACTCTATAAACTGCGGCGTGCAATGGAACAATCAAAGTATTATGTGATAAACAGGAACAAGTTGTAACTTGCTACTTGATATCGTTTTATTGGTGTCACTAACAGGACTATCTAACTTAGTTTAACTTCAACATTGAAGGCATTGCTCATAGGAAGCCTTTCCATCTATCTATTTATTTATCTATCTATCTATATTATATATAGAGCAGTAAAGCAGGCCAGTCGTAGCGCAGGGACGCAAAGTGTGACTGGAAAAACTGGTTGTGGGTTCGATCCCACTCGAGCTGATGGAATATTAATTTAAATTTATATTTCCATTTCTTCGCTCTGGTGTCGAGGCAAAGCGCGGCGTTGAGTTCTGCCACTTAACACACAATGTTTTCAGAATACGTCGGAAAGTGGGGAAATGAGTGTCCTAACACTAGATTCCCTTTGACTACCATGCTGTGTGCGGGATACAGCGTGATAATAGCAGAATCGTAGGGATAATGCTAAACTATAAGAGAGCGTAAAGCTGATTTTATTTTAACCGTTTACGCAGCGCACGCAGGGAAACCCTAGTAAGTCTAAGTTCTGGAGAACTTTAACAATGTTGCATAACAGGAAATCTACAACATTGTCATTCTAATTCTAATAACGAGATGTCATACGGTATTTATTCGATAAGTGGACTATCGAACACAAAAAGGATTTCATACATAGTAAAACATTACCTTATATTAGTCTTAAATTACGAAATAAAAAAAAAATGTTTTTGAAAAAAAACCATTGATTCGCTTCAATTCCGCTGCATTAATAGTTAAATAGAAATTTATTGTACTTCAATATATGACATTTCATTATTTCTGCAAAAAGTATGCGACATCTACAAGACATGAGGCTATTTTAAAATAACCTTTACCTATTGACCACGATATAGGTCAAACCTTAGTTTAAACAGACAAACAATTAAAACAAAGTGTAACAACTCTCCAAACTAAACTTTATAAGAGAGTTAAGCTTAATAATGAATGGCTTTTACAACCTGTTACAAGGAAGGACCTACAATCTTTTTAGGGCCGAAAATTAAAATATTTAGGGTTACGTGATTTAGTAGAAAAGTCGGCACTTTGGAGATGAAACAAATAAAAAGCTATAAATAACGATTAACAAAAAGCAGTGTCATCTCGTTTCTGTTATCGAAGAGCCCGGCTTCGGCTGGCGGTAGCTACTCTAATTGACGTAGAAAACTGTAGAATAGTTCCAGTGAGAATAAGTTATTTACTTTCATTATTCTATTGGGAAGTTAGTTTACAGTATACTGTAAAACTTAGATATTTTATATTGTATTTTCGATATAAAATCAAAATATTCTTTATTCAATTAGGCCATTACAAGCACTTTTGAATCGCGCACGTTAAATAGAAATACCAGTAGTATTAGTTCTACAGGAAGCTCCACCACCAGCTCGGAAGGCTCGGAAGGCTCTGCTAAATTATCGTTATTATTCTATATATATTAACCTCATCAGCTAACCAAACTGTTGTAAACACTTTTTTCTTATTTAACAGAATCGTTATAAAAAAAACAAATAGAATTTACATTTGACTAGTAATTACAACGGCGACTCCTGTCATTTCTATAGTAGATATAGATAAGCTCGCGGCGCCTTGGGGTGGGCCGTTCGTTACAGTCGTTGTGTTGCCGCTCGTACTTCGTGCTATTTACATTTGTGTCTAATAGGCACTGATTGACGGGTGAAATCTTAGTTTTTACTTCTATTATTATATATCACTGTCGTTGATTTTTTTTTTAGTATTAAAAAATAAAACTATAGAGACGCAAAGAGCTCTATGAAACTAAGATATTATCAAAAATATTTATGCAATTTTGATTTATTAAGAAATTAGAGGTTCAAATCTAGGTGATGTAGAAGAGGTATTATTATATAATATATATATGTAGATAGTTCTTAATTAATTATAAAAGATCCGAAATAATTTGTATATTTTTTACCGCTTATAAAAATATACAAATCGTTTAAGACAAATAAAGAAATACAAAAAAAAAAAGAAACATTATATTTCATCCCAAATCCATCCATAACAAAACTATTGTCATCGGTCATCCAAAAAAAAATCGATGCAAAGGGACGTGGACGTGTGTCGGTGGCATCGACATGTCCACAAGTGTCGATTAGTCGAGAAAAAATCGACAGAAACACGTTGTCGTTGTCATGTCTCGTGTCGCTTCACCGACGTATTCAGAAATAGATGTAACGATAACGAATGAATAATTATTCAAATCGTTCAAGTCAATCGAAAAACTTAAAGTATGCAAGGATACAGGAATGTCGTTAAAACGTAAAGAATTCAACAAAGAATATGAGAATAAATCGATTCTCAGCCAATTTAATCGATTTGTACGATTAATTAGAGAGAGAAAGTAAACAATTAAGTGAAATACGGTAATATACATTCTATTGCCATCGTGTAAACGTGAGCGGTCCTACAGAACTATGTGAACTTAGAGACGTGACTTCTTCGTCTATTAATCGATATTATGTTAATTTACGATTGGAGCTACCGCACTACGTATTGAGTAATGCTCCTATTTCTTAACCGGACTCAAATGGCGAAACTAGAAGTTAATAAACATATAAATCTTATTTAATTTCATTATTTTTAAGTTTTTACTGCGTTTAAGCTGAATATGTTTAAAATTAATCAAGTGTCAAAAGGAAACTAATTTATATTTATCGAGTACTTCACTAATATTCTAAATCAAATGTTTCTATAGAACAGAGAAAATATTCTTTTAATATTATATTTCTTGTAATGTTACATCGTGGGTGGTGACAGACCATATAAATAAAAGTAAATACCTAACATTTTTGAGACACTAATACAAATTATAATAAAATAGACAATTTAATTTAAAAAAAAATACATTAGAAAATGTCGATTCTTAACATAGAAAGTGAAATCAAAAATCTGGCTAAAAAACCTCGACTCCACGCCGAGAATTCATCCACGTGGTATCCCCGAACCCAAGGTGAGGCTTTTATTTTGGATGTTACCCATTTGTTATACATATATAGACCATTATATATAGATACCCACATATAGGCTGCCTATCGCGGCATCGGGGAATTTACAGACCGGCGCCACCGACCAAACTGTTTATACAGAATGGTCGTTGATATGAAATAAAATCTTTGGTTGTACGATTTTAAATTTCGAACTGTATGTAAAACTTTGTTTTTTGGATTTAAGTGAATTTTTGTTTGTACTGATGCATAGAGATGTAGAGGCGAGAGTAGTGATATATCTCTCTAATTACTCCGTTGACGTTCTGTTTTTAACATAAAACCATCTGTTGATTCGGAATTGAATATATTTTATTTTTTAATCCACTTCCGTCTCTCAACACGCAATGCTGACAGTATGACCGAAAGTATTTTAATGGAATATATCTTAACTCTAGGTTCCCAGATTCCCTCTATATACTCTGCTATATGTGGGCAAACAGCGTAAAGCTGAAAGAATATTTGAAATATACTAGATTGGCAGAACTTTTGTTAGAATTTATTAATTACATAATTTTTACAGTGTAAAATGTAATAGCTATTACAAAGATCAAAAATTTGACTTTGCACAAATATTCAATTTATATTTTTAACACACGCTGTATATATCGAAATTGGGATTCGAACCGAACACAGTGGAATGCGTCGCGACATGAACTTATGAGTTACAGTTTGGACTTTTTTGTTGCAGAGAAATGGCGGCGCGGAAAATTGTCGCTTGGTTACTTTGTAACACGATTTATAATTATATATATATATGTCATTAAAACAAGTATTAAAAACTGTGATATGAGCAATTGTCATGTTAAAAGATAAATTGAAGAATTGTTTTTTATTAGTCGTGGCACATGGGCACAAAATACAACAGGTTGTGGGTTTGATTCCCATTCGTGGAAATGAAATATTTAATATTTTCATATGCTTCGCTCTGGTGTCGTGGCAAAGCGCGGCGTTGGATTACGCTAATCAACAGGCCTCCAAAATTCGGCGGAAAATGCGGTACGGAGTGTCTTAACACTAGGTTTCTTCTGCCTACCCTGCGTGCAGAATACAGCGTGACTCAAAAAAAAAATCTGTACCTATAGCTTCTTATTGAAATATACTGTTAATGAGGTACCTACTTCAAATCTAAGTTGCGTACTTCTCGATCCTACCGTAATGATGTTTTTTTTTTCTCTTTTGAATTAAATTTTCATTTCGGCTAAAACAGAAATGACATATTTTTGTTTTCCTTTTTTTTAATTGTGGTAGTAACGCTTATTTTTTAATAAAGAGATAAAATATTAAATATTGTAATAAAATTAGTTTTGGCAGAATATAACTTTTCCTTTGCATATACCTAAAACTAAAACAAATAGTATCTATAAATAAAAAAATAATAAATTAAATATCGAAGCCAATAAAATGAACTCATAAAAAAATCGAGCTAGATTTGTTTTTTATTGTATTATTATAAAATAGGATATGGTAGCTTTGTATCCGCTTTCACTAAGAGCTAGAATCAATTATATTACAGTGTTGCCTTACAGTACGGTGCTTACAATGTATAGGAACTGGTTGTACAGTTTTATACAAATCTAATATATAAAATTATCTTTTGATCTAATGTCAAGGCAAAAACGCGGCGTTGAGTTCCGCCAGTCAACACGCAATTCTTCTAGAATTCATCGGAAAATGGGGAGTGGATTGTCTTAAATTTAGGCTGATTACAGCTAAAAAAAAGAATATCAAAAAGTGTCTGACTGTAAAACCAAGTGAGTCGTGAGTTCAATTTTCACTCGATGGTATGGATGGTAACTAATTACGTTCCCTCGCACTTAACACTAGGTTCCTTTTGCCTCCCTGCAATTGGCAAGATACGAGTACAGTGCGAAGCTATTAAAAAAAAAACAAGATTAAAATATTCTAAAATAGTATAAATAAATCGGTATAAAGCACACGGAAGCAGGTGACCCATAAATAACTATCAAAACATTTATTTTGCGTATAACGAGAATCGGTCCTTGAGACATTACTACTAATTTGACCAGACAAGGTACCATTTCTAGTAAATCCCACTAATCATTCCACGTAGTCCGAGATGTGATTGCCAGTTGAATGTCAAACAGTGTGAGAAAAACCAGGTTATAATAGTGCTAGTCACGCATACGTCGATTTGGATAGAGAAAACTGGTTGTTTTTTTTTATTAGCTTCACGATGTATCCCGCACACAGTAGGGTAAACAGGGAGAACCTAGTGTCAAGACACTCCGTTTTCAATTTTGCCTCAACACCAGAGCGGAAAATGGAAACATTAAATATTTCATCTCCTTCGAAGAGTGTGGGAACGGACGGCGTCGTGTCTATAATGCGAAAAGTAGGGTGAAACTACGAGATTATTCATCGTTAACCCTACTAAATGATTCGAACCCACATCTAACACGTTTTGTACCAGACCAACGGCGACATAACTGCGTAATATTCAACAATAAATTATATTTACACCGTTGGATAGCCTACTATTATTATTTTTTCATTAATTGCTTAAATAATTGCCACAATTATGTGTTACAAATGGGCGACGATCGAGTCGATTGGTTTTTTTTTTGTAGCAATTGTAAAACAAATCGTTGGTATTGCGTGTATTTTAAATGTAGTGGAATATATTTTTTTACCGTCACGCTGTATCCCTCTAGGTTCCCTCTGCCTACACAGCAGGGTAGGCAGAGGGAACTTAGTGTTAAAACCCAATGACACTTCATACCCATGAAGACATTTTGGTTCCCACTTTTCCGCGGAATTCCGGAGGCATTCAGACAGAGCGAGGTGAAATATTAAATATTTAATTTCCTTTGAATGGGAATCGAACCCACAACCTGTCGCGTCCGGCCTCCACATTATTAAATACAAACATTCGACCACTTCACTTCGCATGTCCGGGTCGGCGTGATTGTTGTCCATATTATTCTCCACACGCGCACCGACCCCGTCAATCGACGCCTCTCGTCACCGAGATTTTGGACTAACAAACTGTATCGGTCGGACCCGTACGTCTTTTGCATGTACATTGCTTTTTTAAATATTTACAATTGGGTTTTTTTAAAAAAAAAAAACACATCAATTTAAGAATTTAATTTGTGAATTTGATGAATAGTGTCGTTCTGTCGTCGTTTTTTTTTACCTACATAGATTTTTTTCTTTTACCATTTTCTGTCCAAAAAAAAATATCGAAATTGGAAACTGGGTCACGCAGTGTTGTAACATTGCGTGTTAAGCGATCCAGTTAACCCAGTCCAAATAGTATGGAATGAGGTATGGAATGGTATGGAATGAGTAGGTCCCATGGTGGTTCCGTGAAGCGAAAAGAAAAAAAATAACAGCAAAAGTCACAAAACAAGCTAGTTCAATAACATTTCTGTTTATTCGCGTTGGCGGTCATTTGGTCCCAATTCTTCACATTGACATTAGCATATTGACGTTGCTTCCTTTTAAATTTGCAATTGTTATTAGTTCTAGGAGTCACCGCGTCTGGTCTCTTTGGAGCGATGACGGTGGCTGGTTTCTTTTTTTTGTAAGATTTATAATAGTACTAACAGTACATTTACATGTCTTAAATGTTATTTTACAAGTACACCTCGTATTTGTATATTTATTTATTTTGTAAGTAAAATATTTGTTGGTTTTTGTGTTTTATTTTTCATTTGACATATTTTATATGTAAAATATATATATAACGTTAAAATCTATTTTAGTAATTTTTGTGTTAGTGACAGATTTTATAAATAAAAATATTATGTATTGTATACATTTTTTTATATCAAAATTGTAGGTTAAATGACTACTTGAGTCCGGTTACTATAAGTAAAGAAACAGTTATAGATACGAGTATTATAACAAAATTTAAATTTAACAGATTTACGCTTCTCGCACACACCAGGGTAGGCAGAATTCTGGAGGCATTACGTATTGATTTGCAGAACTCAACGCCGCGTTATGCTTCGACACCAAAGCGAATAAATATTTCATTTCCTCGAGTGGGGATAGAACCCACAACCGTCGGTTACAGTCACACCTTGCTGCGCCACAACAGCCTCATATTTAAATTTATAACAAAAAAAAGTCATATAATCAAAAATATGACTGCCTTAATAACGTTGAAGATACACCAAAACCTATTACTTAAAATATTATTTGAAAAAAAAAACAACAACAAAAAAATATTATCATAACAGATAAAAAATTAAACGAACCACAGAAAAAAAAGTCAATATCAAAGCCAGATCGTCATCACTACGCAGATCACGTAAGGTCACACACCGTTGCACTAAATAGACCTGCATTGTGCTCGCGTGCTCGACGTGATCTCAGCACCGTACTGTGAAACAGTAAATGTATATACTACAATTTGTAATATATATGCAGTTTATTATGAAAATTACAAAAAATAAATCAAAACAAATTAAGCTAACTATTATTCGAATAAACATAATATATTTCAAAAAATATTAAAACGATTTTGATGAAACTTGAACTATAACAGTTATATTGATTCGTTTGATAGTATAGTACAGTAGTTAGTATAAATATTTAAAAAAAAAGGAAATCGACTTCAAGACCCAGAAATGCATGGACCGATTATGATAAAATTATACTGTCCCCATATAAAATATTGACACATTAAAAATATTGATCAAATTTTAATCTAAAATATAATATGAATAATTTTAAAATTATCTATTCATCTCAAAAAAACTATCATTTCAACACATGAATATATAATAATAATAGTGAATTTTCAAATATTTACTGACTCTACATCTACCCACGTTCTAACATCAATGTTTCCTTACACACAATAGATAAAACAAAGTTCTATATGAATTTTAACGGCAAAATATTAAAAAAATAAATTTATTATCATAAAAGAAATTCCGCCGTTCATTAATATCTAACTTAAATTAATATAACTCTGGAGAAGATCAAGTTATCAATGTCATAAATCATAAAATTTAAACGTTTTTGAGTGGATGCCGTCAAACAGATTAGGCATAAGGATTCTTAGTGGTTTCCACAAGAGGGCTGCTTGTTTCTGACCCTGGGGGTCACCAGATAGCTTAATAGATATTGATAATTTTAAATTATAGCTCCAACAAACAAAGAACGTTTTATTATTATCTCTGTGAAACGTTTTCTACGCAATAATGTAAGGATTTCTTGATAGAATTATTTTAAAAGACGATATCTTTCGTTTTGTTTGCTCTATTAATTTTTATTATTATTAGTTTAGATTTTTTTCTGTATCTCGAATATAAGCAGGGGTATATGGGAACCTAATTACGATACTCTGTTCCAGTTCAAAACACTTCCGTTCATTTTGCGCCGAATTCTGCAACATTGTATGTTGTGTGTCGGAACTCAACGCCGCAACCTAAATCGATATTAATTAAAATAATATATACATAATATAATTTATAAGTGACTATTCGTCGTCTCAGAGACACAAGGGAGTGACTGTAACGTGAAAGTTGTGGATTCGATCCCCACTCGAGAGAATCTGAAAAAACAGGCATCGAGGCAAACGCCCGGCGTTGAGTTCCGCCAATCAGCACGCAATGAATTGAAACATTCAGCGGACTTTCCAGTAACGGAGTATCTCAACACTAGGTTCCCTCTGCCTACCCTGCCTATGTGCGGGATACAGCGTGAAGCTAAACTTTCTATAAACAAAACAAAAATAAATATATTTATGGGCTGAGAGTCAGTGTCGCTAATTAGAGCCCTCGTAAAACTGAGGGTCCGTCGTCAATCAATGTTAAGGGCACAACTTATCGGCATTCTCACTGATGTGAGTAGATGCGGTAATTACGTATTTTAATTGTGAGTCAGATATATTTTTTTGAAAATTTTTAATATCTATGTAGATATTTTGCGTTTTTTTATCTGTATCTCGTATGTAGTTGTAGGCAGAGGGTACCTAATATTTATATATAATACTCCTTTTCTCATTTGGCGTCAAATTTTGCAGGCCTTACGCCTTGAATCGCTGAACTTTACTGAAGATATTTAATATCTCATATCCTCGAGTGGGAATCGAACCCACAACGACATGCTCCAATTAATTAGATTAAAAAATTGTGTGAATTATCAATCGCTATTGCTATCTAACATTTGGCTATGTAACTTAATAACTACTTTAAAAAAATGTATTGTTTTTGTTTTATTTTTTTATTAGGACTAATTTTATATTTTTTAAATGCCTTCTCCATTTTAAGACGTAAAACACAATTCTAAGTTTGACATATATGAAACCTTATCTCAGTGTGTCCAAGTCCTTTCTTGATGTCACCGACCACGTGAAGGTTAAAAGAATTAACAGGATGCAAATACAAAAATCGTTGCCGGTTACGACTGTCTGTACATTTAATGGAAATAATGAAAATGTTTGAAAGGCAAACACCCGGCGTTGAGTTCCGCCACTCAACACGCAATGCCTCCTAAATTCGGCAGAAAGTGGGGTGCCGAGTGTCTTAACATTATGTTCCCTCTGCCTACCCTGCTGTGTGCGGGATACAGCGTGAAGCTGATTTGATTTGAAATGCGCATAATTTTTTGTACAAACAAAAGTGAGTGAATACGTTGAATTTCACCACTCCAAAAACAATGAGATGTAGTGGGTGGGGGAACGGAAATATCTTAGATATCTTAACAGTGAAGCTAAAACTAAATTAATATATCCACAGATAGTAAATATATTAATCTAGCTCAATCTAGAGTCTTGCTCTGAAATGGGAATCGAACTTGCTTCATTCGAATTAACTAATCGAATCCCGTATACAAATCCCATTATCAACAAAAATGTAATATAATACAAAAAAAAAACATAGAATCTAGTGTCTAATTCTGGGGTCATGTCATATAAAACACTGATAATAGGTTAACAAGCGTGTCAGACAGATTGAAGCGTCATATACCGACTGGTGTATTGACATATTATATTATATTATGACCGCAAATACCATATTATTTTCAAGTAATTTGTAATGTTTGTACTGCGGTCACGTTGTTCTTGAGATATAATTAGGTGTGTCATACTTTAGTGATGTATGGTTAACGGAGCCAGAAATTAGTTGTTGAGATGACGAGATTAGTGTAATAGCGGGCATTTGTTAGTGGTTTGTTTGTTCTTCTTTTTTTTTTTTTTATTCTAGAGGTATGGCTAGTCATTTTTTAGTATTAGAGCTATCTTTTGCCTATTCTTACCTTAACATTTTTAATAGTTATATGTGTTTAACTATTAGGGTGATTGTAGGTTCAAATTTCACGTAGATAAAAAGTTACTTTATAAGATCGCACGAAGTGAGAAACGCAAAAATTAAAAACGGGGGAGAGAGAAAAAAAAAGAGAGAGTGAGATGACATTTTTATATCAATGTCCACTATACAAAACGCAAAATATAATCATATAAAATACTATTTATTTCTTCAAATAAATTTTCAAATACTTAGAGGCCAACACAATACTTTACTATAAGTGAGAAATATGCAAATTACACCCTTATTCTCATTACCATACAGCGGAAAATGGCTTTGTATTTTTCATATATTGCAGACATATTTATTAGCAATAAAATTCAACGTGACACACAGATAAATTTTCTTTGTCATTGATATACCTAATATTATATTAATATGAACAATAAACTCATTGGGATTTTATAGCAAAAAATGACCTTAGGTGTTGTGTTTAAAACCATCCCATGGCAGAGAAGGCACCTTTAAAACTAGGGTTAATTATTCTTAATTAAATCGTGCGTGAATGCATTGCGTGTTGAGTGGCGGAGCTCAACGCCGTTGTACAAAATATAGTAATTTAATGTAGTAGTGTATCAATTGTCTTACCATTTAGAATTCTATTGCCATTTAAATTTTTACTTGACGCGATTTATCTTTTTTAAAGATGTAGATACAAATGAGTACAAGTAAACGAATATCATACAAAATATTCATAGTGAGGCAATTTGATGAAAATCTGTATTTATATGAATTACTAATTTAACCTGTACGTGCCTATAATATATAAATATATTTTCTCTTCTCAATCTTTTAATATTTTTAGGATAAATTGAAATTAAAAAAAAAAACCACAACATTCATAGCTAACTAGTTACTTCCAGCGATTTTATAAAGGCTTTATCTGTCAATTTGTTCCTTGTGGTCGTTCCCACCCTAATTTAGGGTTCCGTAATTCGCTAAAGGGCGGTGGAATTTGTATCTAAAATTGATAATGATTCAAAATATACGTTGTCAAAACCCATGTATTTAATATTAGTCATTATTATAATAGATAAAAAGTTATATATATATATATATATATATATATATATATTTCCACATTTTGCCAACAGAATTTATTAATTTTAGAAATACAGAAGATATTAAAAAAATATTTCAAAATTGTAGAATGTAATAACAA
Source organism: Heliconius aoede (assembly GCA_037355905.1). Lineage (NCBI taxonomy): Eukaryota > Metazoa > Arthropoda > Insecta > Lepidoptera > Nymphalidae > Heliconius > Heliconius aoede. The sequence goes on from JBAIZZ010000023.1 coordinate 649,933, forward strand.
AAGATAGGTATGTTTAATCTATCTTTCTGTGAAGTTTTACTAATAGTATTTTTTTTAATTTTATTTCAGTACTCATATTATCTTTATATAGAGAAATAAACGGCAGTGCAAATATTTAAAAAAAAAATAAAAAAAAGAAACATAGAGGTCAACGCACTCAAGAGCACAGTGAATGCGGACCTATTAAAATGGTATTTTAAATTAAACATACTCTCAAGACAAATAGATAGACAAGTATTAAATTGAAAATATTGGCAGTACACGCTGTTGTAATATAAGACTATTGTAGTAAAATATAAAGCTATGGCAGAAAGTGGGGAACGGAGTGTTTTAACACGAGGTTCTCTCTGCCTACCCTGCGGTGTGCGGGATACAGAGTGAAGCTGATTTATTTTAAACAGATTTTGATGCAATTTATCGTCCTCTATAAGAACATTGTGCATTTATCATAATGAATCTTATAAAATTGTGTTGAAAATAGAAATAAGTATTTTTTTTCCTTTTTATAATAACAAATAGTATTGTATATTAAGTATAGTTTTATCATGAAAATTGCATTAAAACAAAAATGTCTTTGTAAAAGAGAGTTTTTGATCTTCCCTGTCAACGAGAATAGGTAAACAGCTGCAAAAGTCGAGTCGTAGGATTCTAAGGCTGTGTAGGTACATTAAATATCTATCCGGGGACAAATAATATGAAAATGTGTTCTTTATATTATATATTATCTATTTCTATTATTTTTTGGTATTATTTAAATAGGAGGAACGAGGCCGTCGTGGTGCAGGGGCACAAGCGTACGACTGTACACGGAATAGTTTTAGTTTCGATTCCCACTCGGGGGAATGAAATATTAAATATTTTCATTTTATTAAATATTTTCATTTTCTCTCTCTGGTATTGCGTCTGTCTTTAGTCATAATTTTCCAACTTTCTTTTCAAACTTTCATTAATGGAAAATTAATGAAATTATGTTAAAATTAGATTGTCAGATTCCCTGGTGTTGGATACGGATAAAGTGTGAAGCTAAAAAATTATTATAATGTCCATATTGATTATTGAATATATTTAGTTGTATACCATCTTATAAAATCGAATTAAGTGAAATAAAATGATATACAAAAATCTTTGTATAACAGTTTACATATGGATCGCTAAATCGTCAATTCACAATTTTATTACTTCCTCGTGTTATCATAGAGAGCAGAATGAAGACACTCCGTTCCCCTCTTTTCTCCTCATTTTCCAGTTGACATAAAAAAATTGGATATTTTTTTTAATGTTATTATTCTATTCATTGTTATAATTACCATATACATTTTTTTTCTCCTCTATTTTCCTTTATTTCACCACCTTCATGTAATTTAAATTCTCAACTTGTAAGAATCAATGTATTAATGCTAAGATTGCGTGTGATTTTTTTTTTATTAAGAATGCACATTATTTCTTGAAACCACATAAAAAACTATTAAATATCTACGGCTGAGTGAATCAAGTAACACGTCATAAACCATACAACACGGCCATATATAACTTTACACCTTCGTATAGTGAAATTAATAATATATATATATATATATATATATATACCTACCTACTATATTTTACTAGGGCTCCGCTCGCGGCTTCGCCAGCTTGAACTATATAATTATTCATTCATTAATTTCCACAACTTAGGTTTCTAATAATAATATAATTTTAAAAATGATATCTATACCCACATTGAAAGGAAAGTTTCAGGTAATTCAATAAAACTGTTATTTGTAGCTTTATTTAAATTAATATACTATAATTTTTATATTTAGAAACCGATTGAAATAAAATAAACACAGGGACGTTTATCAATATAAAAGAATGAAACTGTTTCTGAGACTAGCGAGAAAAAACGAACAGCTAACAGACATAGAAAATATTAAAAGTATACATTATAACGCCATCAACTTCATAGAGTAAGGGATTTGTATTTAAATTGTAAAAATCCCTAGTAAATACGTATTTATTATATTTTTTCAATGCCTAACGAAAATATGTCAATCCACCGAATGGAATTCTCACATACAGCCGATAGAAAACATATATTTTTTTCATATAGTTTACAAATAAAATTATCAATATATAATATTTTATATTAATACGAGATAACGGCAACGGCAACAGCAATTTGTAAGATTTGCATGCTGAGGTGTAATTAATTAAGCGGGTTGAGCGGTTGGACGTTACAGACACGTTACGCACTGTGCGTCGCGCTTTACGTGCTCTTAGACTATGTAAGCACGGGACGCTAATTATGCTGTGGGAATTAACGTCTTGTGTTTTTGTTAAGAATTAACATATTTTAGATGATTTTTCAGGGGAAATTTTATGTTAAAATGATCGAAATGAAGATTTATACATTATAGGCTCTTAGACCATAGAAACATGGGACGCTAATTGTGTTGTAAATTCTAATCGTTTTTGTTTTTGTTGGAAATATGTTGTTTTAAATGTTCCATACTCGTCTGCCTGCGCCACGAACGGCCTCAAATATATTTGTCATCTTTAAAATAAGCCTACGTTTCGTCAAACGTTTTAAATTATCCTCAAACACCTGATGCATTTAAGGCAGATAGAAATTAGAGAAGGAATAATTTGTTAAATAACTAAATAATTGTAAAAAAAGACTGACTAATGACCTGTTATTAGATTTCTTTTACTAAATATAAAATATTTCCTCTGCAATTTTCTCCATTGATTTTTCATTTTAAAATTGATTTCTAACGCCTGTTTACTTAAAATTGACTAATGCTTATAGGAGAATAATCAATCATCCTTGCGTCACTAACCGACAAATTAAAAAAGACTATCAAATGAACATTATGTATTATAGTTTGTTAACAGATCGCCTTACAGGCCGCGCCCACAAGATGGCCGTTGCGCTGGATCTCATTTGACGCTGAATTTTTATTGGTATATTGACAGATTTGACAGTTACATTTTTAATATCGGATAGGCAAAGACATCATATCATTTGGTTAAATTTAATTTCCATTAACATTTTCCCCCATCTTAATGTTTATAATTTTATTTTCTACATTGTTGTTGTCAAATTTAATTTGTCATATTAATTGAATACATATTGAATATTTAAAATTATTTACACTGATAAATCAATATAGGAAAGGAGGAAAGTTCGTTTGAACGCTTCAACTAAAAACTTTCAAATATACCATAACTAGCATTATTAATTCATCAAATTAGCGACTATCATGAATACAATTTAAGAATCGATAAAATAATCGAAGTCGGTCTACAATACACGATTCTAGCAATAAACGATTACGTTAATCGCGTAATTTTATTGGCATATTGCATGAAATAATTCAACCCTATAATTTACTGCAAACCCTATAGGTTTCGAAGTAGCCTTTAATTTGACGTATCTACTAGATAAATGTGGCTGGTTTGTTTAGAACGGTGTGTCAATATTTCTATGTTTTTGCAGCAAATTGTATCGCAATTATGAACGCTTTAACTATCGATCAAATTGATTATAATTAGATGGTTTAAACTCTCTTTAATGTTCAATATAATTATGTTAAATTTAAAATAAGACATAAAACAAGTCAAGGTATCGCTTTATATGAGCTCGCCTATTAATATTTATCAATAAACAGATGAAATATAAATATAATAATAACAGATAAGATACTCCACTCCAGATTTTCCAGAAAATTCTAGAGGAATTGCATATTGAGTGGCGGAACTCAACGCCTCGTTTTGCCTGACCACAGAGTGGAGAAATAAAAATATTGAAAATTTCATTTCTTCGAAAGGAAATCTCACCCACAACCTGCCGCATTTACAGTCATATGCTTTTTCCGTGCGCCACGTATGGCCATAATAAATAATAAATTTATCTATAATGTATAAGTTGACTAATATAAGTCAAAAGCATAAAGTTCACTTTATTTTTTCAATTTATTATAAGTGAGGTTCAAACTAGCTTCCGTTTTGTTTAAAAGTACTACAAAAAGTAAATATGTTGTATGTAATAAATATGAATATGTAAAGTAAATTTTATTTACGAGAAAGTAATCATTTTGATCTTAAAATTGTCAAATAATAATAATACTTTTTAAATTCAATTAAAGTACGTAAGCATTTTAGTGATATATAACAATCATAAAACTTGCAATGAAAATAAAAAATAAATTACAGATACTTCAAATTCTATGATTTATTTGTATTTTTTTTTTTGTATAATAACAATAAAATATCAGCAAAAACTACTAAAAAGTAAATTTAAAGCATATATTTTATTATTTCCTTAGCAAGTAAATACAAAAAAAAGTTTTTTTATTGGAACAAATGTCAATGTCATTCTGACGCGCCATCATATTGTCAATTAGACACGTTATTAAATATTTGCAGCTCACTATTATAAAGCGTGACATGAGATCGTAAATGGATGGTTTATTGCTTTTATCTGTTTAGTGGGCTATTTATACGTGGGACTTATTTACCATTTATAAATTATCTATTTACTTAGGTCCATATTGGTTGCTCTTTCGCGTTTGCAATAAAAAAATTTATTTTTAATCTGTAGAGTTGTAAATAAATAATAAATACTTTATATAAGTATAACTATATATGATATATAAATTATACTATACTATATATAAATATTTAATCTATTTGCATTTAACCTTAGGGACAAGTTCATCTATTATTGTAATACTTTATTGAGAATAAAACCTTAGACTAAAATAGAATTCAAGACAAATATAGCGTATAATAAATCGAACTATCGATTCGACTTCAGTATTATAAATTTACTTGTAAAATAATTATAGTATTTTACAAAATATTTAATATTTATTTTAATATATTTATAGTAAAGTATTTACACTGTACAATTTAAAACCATATCTATCTACCAATAAATTTTACCTTGGTAATGGAGTAGTTTTTTGGGTTCCGTAATTTTTAAGGAAGAAAGGAACCCTTATAAGATCATTTTGTGGTCCGTCTATCTGTTCGTCTGTCTGTTTGTCTGTCAAGACTCTTTATCTCAGTCTATTTCCTGATAACAGACATATTTCTATAATTACTTAGAAAAAACATATAGCCGTTTTTATCGCAAAAAATGCTTATTTCGTCATTATAAAGGGAATCAAAATTAATAGGGTTCTTCCAGTTAACCAAGAATTATGAAATTTGGCAGCTAGTATCTACAGGTTCAGGAATAAATCTGAAAACTATACATTTGTAGTTAAATCATAAAAAAATAATATCCTTAAATGGGGGGGTAGCTCGAGTGAGGTATCAGATGAAAGAGCTTTGGCCGCTGCACCACGAATTGCGTCAAAATTTTTGTTATATATAATAAATTTACAATTGAAATATTAAAAGAAAATTTCAATAGGTGTTTTCACATAATACACACACACGTTGTCGTGCCGAACGAGGTTTAGTGTATGAAACTGATAATGTTAACTTAAGTTTGTAGAGTAAGAACAAAACTATAATTATTAAATAATATATGAAAGGTTAAATCGAAGAATTAACTAATTAATTAATAAAGGTTATAATATATAATAATAAAGGAAATGACTATTTCGTAGGAACAAAAGATTTTTTCTCCTAGTAGTCATCATTATTCTTTTATTATATTAACACTGTATTAATAATGATCGAAATCAAAATTAAATATAGTGTAATTATTCTGTTTTACTTGAGAAATATTAACATCCACAATTATATATTATATAGTAATTTATTATTTTATTCGTGTTGTAACACGAATAAAATATAAACATTAATAAAAATATTAAATGAACAAAAAGCAAAGCTTCATTTACACATTCATTAATCTAAAAAATAAACATACAATTTTTCATATATTTTAAATAATCTATAAAAATTTAAGTATATAAATTGAGTTATAATATATTTATGTTATCTGCATTAATTTATCAAAGGTCTAAAAAATGTGTTATAATATATATTTGATCATTTTAATCTTTTATTTATATGGCAGCAATTTTTTCGAGACAAATAGAACAGCTCTTTTTTTTGTTTAAGTGTTTATATAAAAAATTATGAAGATTTTCCTCATATTAGAAAACAACTTTGATTTTATATGACCTTGCAAAGTTATTATAAATTATTGTTAGTTTTGTTTGGAAAGATCTTCACCTATATTAGTTTTAAATTTTCTTTCCATCTTGAAATTTTTATGGAATAATTAATAATAAATTTCTAACCTAATAGTGGGGAACGGGGTGTCTTAACACCGAGGTTCCCTCTGCCTACCCTGCTGTGTGCGGGATACAGCGTGAAGCTGAAAAAAAATTCTAATCTTCAACTAACAACAAAAGTTGGAGTTAACAATTTTTAGTTATATTTTTGTAATTCAGACAATTTTTGTCTAAAGAATGATTTACAACATAATGTAACGTATAATCCTACTCTTAAAATATCTGTCATGCAGTTGGCGAACCGATTCAGAGAGAACGGAGCGCCGAACGCTACGGTCTCTACATACCTCTTTCGCCTCGTCCACTGTCATCAACCTCTTTATACATGCTCTCCGGGGGGGTCCTCATGCTTTTTACGAGATCTTCCTCCAGTATCTTTGTTTCCGTGTTTTCGAAGGTCAACCGAGGTCTCCCCCTACCTCTTTTACCTCTCACTTTTCTATTATACATCTTTTTGCCATTCTTTCATCACTCATCGTCATCGTTCAACATGCCTAAACTAAATGAGGAACTTCTTCTTCATTCTCACCGTGATATCCTCGCTAGTACCTGCCATTCTGTGTATCTCTACATTGTGGACTCGATCAGCTAAGCTGACTCCGTATATCCTCTGAAGAGGTAGCATCTCCACGGCATTCATCTTTCTTACATTCTTTCTGCAATAGCCACGTTTCGCTGCCGTATAACGCGTTGGTACCGATACCAACACTGCATTGTGTACGGCCAAACGCGCAGCTGTGGCTAAGGCTCCGTTAACCCTGGTACCGGCAGAATTACCCCCATACAAAAAAGTCTATGAAAATATAATATTTGTTGTTCTAAATAAATGGTGTATTTTCGTAGAATAATAAATTTGTTATGGGAAATGGAGTAAATCTAAATGGCATTTTGTGAGCTGAAAAATCCTGAATTTCTAGAAATTTCATGATTTATTTTCGTTATATCAAATTACATAAGAACCAGTGAAAGCTATTTTTTATTTTTTTTATTTAAAATATTTTTTTGGTGGCATAACTATGGTAAGAATAAAATCTATCTATGTCAAATATATAGTTACAGAAGCGATTGCTATATATCAAAAGGTCTGTAATACGTAATTCATTGTTATACACACAAATGGTAGAAATAATACAATGTACACAATCGCTACAATTACACAAAAAAAAGAATCAATTCAATTAAAAAAAAAAGTGCTTAATGACGCTAATTAAACGAGAAGGTCTAAAGCGGAGGCAGAATGCAAGATACATTCGAGGAGGTAACTTTAAAAAGTTTTAAAGGGTTTGGCGGGAAAACCTGACGTCACAAAGGCGTTCGGATTTCGTTGAACAGTGTGTTTTTTTTTTTCGAAATTTCCCGCGCTTTGATGTCACCCTCAAAATTTGCGCCGCTCTCGCGAATACTTAAATAAAATATTGTTTTAATGTGATAGTATTAAAAAGTTTAATTAATATCACGTTTAAAGCGTCACTTATAATTCACTTATTTGGTTTGGCTATCCATAAATAATAAAAAATTATCATGAGTGTTCTTAAATAGTCTCTATTTGATGTTGTGTAATTTTTTTCCAATTAAATATATTTATATAAGTAATTATTTATTCATAGATTATATATATCTATAGCCTCATACATACACTATATAAGAAACATATTTTTTTGTAACTTAAAAACAGAGCTCTATTAACGTTTTAAATTTATATAGGTTTTTTTTTTTGCAAAAATAAATGATAGTAGTAATAGATTGAGAATAATATTTCATAATATTATTAAAAAAATTGTTGAAATTTAATTTTATGCTTCTATACATAGATACATGGATATCATTGTATTTGTATTTTATTATGGTTTTATGTATGAACCTGCATATTTTATTTTACTTCGTCAAACACTTAAATTTTCCTTTTTTTATTGACAAATTAATATGGAATGGTTATTAAATAAATGGGTGCTTTATATACATATATGTATATATAGAAAAAAATAATATTTAATATTCCATATAGAAAAAATCTATATTTTTGCTATAACAATATAATAATAAGAAAAAATAAGGAAAAAAAATAAAAAATCAAATTACGAAGAACAAAGAAACTTAAAGAATCTGTGACTACGTTGATTCTTCTAGGCATAAATTATAATGTTTGTCAAGTTGCCATATTTTTTTTTATTTATGCATAATTTTTTTTGGCAATTTTTAAAGTGGATGTTTTTTTTTTGAATTTACAATAAATACACTTTTAAAATTATTATTGACTTGTTTCAGTATTTTTTTTGGAATTTTAAGCTCTATCTTGGAATAATACGAAGTAAATACAAATTTTAACGATAATTTATAAGTCTGTGGGCACGATTTATGATAGCGTCCAACAGTTTACTGTACGACTATAAAGCGTGGTGACATGTCGTAAAAAAAAATATAGTTTGTGATGTGAATGTCTTAGTTTTTCTAGTTTATACTAATATAAATTTATATAAAAATTATATTTCCTCAGAATTATTTTAACAATAATTTAAAATTTTCTATTAAATTATTCTATGTAAGATCAGGCATTTTTTAAATGTTAAAATTAACTTAAGATATGTTCAGTCAACAGACATTATGGACTATTTTATTTTTGTATTGTGGTTTTTTTCTTACAAATATAATTAAAAAAACAGTTTTATAAAAAAGTATTCTATATAACCCAATACAAATAGTCTCACGATCTATAATTAATGTCCAAGAGCATCCCGTCGGATGTTACGGTTTGGCGAAAAATGCGCCTATGACGCATGACGGCTCTCTAAACGTAGCGCAAATTATATGTAAAACTAGAATTAATTATTAAATTTGAATATTAAGAAATCAATACATTTGTGAGACAAAAAATTTACAAAATAGAATGTAGAAGCGAGTTATTGTTTAAGGAATAATCTTTTAAAATGTAGTCTTGCAATTTTGGCCGATTTCTTATGTAGAGTTGCTGTAAATTTTGAGAATATAATAACTGTTTTAGTCTGACGTGAATATTATATGTTCAAATTTAATTGAGTAGAGCCGCTTCGAATAAGGGAATTACTATTATTTTAATACGGATTTGTTGTGTTGCCATAAATTGTTATTTAGAAAAAATATCATTCAACTATTAATTTTATCTTGCCGCTAAACCGGTTTTTGGATTATATTATTAAACCGGAATTTCCGCAATCATATACTATGTGAATATTTTGTAATGAATGAGAGAGCTACAATGATAGTTTTTGAGCAGATTTGTTTTTGTAAACAAATGTATACTTCATTACGTTATAAGTTATGTTTACAAATACAAAGGCCTAGTTGTTTGCACTTACCGAGTCCTACAGCTATCTAAGTTACGAGAATTTACTGATAAGTAAACGACGTTCACACACAACACTGACCACACGGCTGTAGAGACACACTCACACGGCGGCGCGGGCCCGTACTGACCTGCCACTCTTGGTGATGACCATCTCGGTGCCGAGCTTGTGGAACTTCTCCCAGAGGTCCTTGCCCTCGAGGGTAACCTTGGGGTCGTCCTGCACGCCGTCGTCGTCAGGCGGCAGCGGCGCGTAGGGCGGCGGCGGCGGCTTGAGCAGCGGACAGGGCGCGGACAGCGCGGCGGCGGCGGCCAGCGCGGCCGGCAGGTAGGGCGGCGGCGGCAGCGCGCCCGCCGTCAGCAGCGCCGACACCGAGAAGTCGCTCGGCCGCGGCGCCAGCAGCGGGTGGAAGGCCACGGCGTCGCGCCGCTCCGCGCCCTCGAAGCGCATGCCCGCGCCGCCCGGGGCCCACGGCGCGCGCTCCACCGTCGGCTGCAGTCGCGCGAGCGCCCGCTCATGCACGGGCCATACGTCGCTCACAGCACTAGAGCGCGCTGCACTCGCCGCACTCTCCGTGACACCCGCTCGCGCGGCAGGCGTCAAACGACTGGCCGGCGGCGGCGCCTCCGACACCCTCCCGCCGCGGCCAATGGCGCGGCGCGGCCCGCCCCCGGCGCGCGGGGCGCGGGGCTCAGGGCGCGGGGCGTGGGGACGCGGGACGGGGCGGGGCGCGGCGCCGTCAGCCTTGTTTTTTCGTCGCGCGAGGTGTCCGCTCCGCCACACCTCGCGGCGCGGCGGCGCGGCGGCGCGGGCGGCGTGGCGGGCGCGGACCCGCGGTCGCTAATCTGGTTAATGCGGGCGAGGCCGCCTCCTTCTAATTGGACACGTTTCCGTTCGTTCATCAATTGAGCTCGTTCGGACGCTGTCTCCTGACGACACTACCACTTCAGAGTGCGCCGTCTCGCTGCGGTTGCAGTTTCACTATTATTTTCGTCTGGTTCTTTCCTATTATGACTAAACTTGGAGGTGCTGCGGGGGCACGAAGCTTCACATTAAATTAAGCTTATTTCCCAAAAACTGAAAACTTTCAACGATCTGTTGTAAATGTAGAAAATTTCTACTCATAAATATAATTGTATGAATGAAGTATGTATTATCTAATTTGTCAGCTCTAACTGGCAGTAGACTCTACATTATCATTATTTAATTTGTAAGTGAAAATGAAAATGTGTAATAAATGAATATTTAATGGCACATTTAATTGCGACTGGAGCATTTTATTCTGTTATTATTACCTTATAAATAATTTAGCACTGGAAATACGTACCTATATATTATATTGTAATTATATGGTATATACCAATATTGAAAATTTTTAATATAATGGTACAAAAACTTTGGTAGGCGCTGGGTAGAATACTTATAGGAAGTTATTTTGTAAAATTATATAACATGCTCGTTTCTTTTCTGTTACACTGAATAAAATAATTTGTCGATAATTTCGACATTAGGTCATATTTTTATGTATTATAAAATAGCAGAATATCTAATAAAACATAAATAAATACATTTACATAATTTAATTATTTCAGAGAATTAAACTCTACCATGGTAGAGTATAAATTGTGTGTAAAATAATGTAAAATTAAATTGGGGAACGAAGTGTCTTAACACTAGGTTACTTCTGTCTACCCCGCCGTGCGCGGGATAGAACGTGAAGCTGTAAAATTACAAGCAATAATATAATAATTTATTTTTTTATAATTTTTTATTCTTTCTATTCGTCACCTGTAACTTTGTAGGTAAGAACTTTAAAAGGTAAAATAGAAAATTCCATTTCATTTCTGTTCTTAGAAAATTTCTCGATATTCTAATGAGAATAAGACGGCGTTTTCCGTTTGCGATCACCAAAAATTGGGAACCTCCCTTACTTTTACTCACCTACTCGTAGTAAAGTGTGCCTCAAACTTATAATATGCATTTCTTTTAGGAATTTCCCTACAAATCTTCAAGCTATGGTTAAAATTTCAAAAATGTCTAGATCTACGTATATACAAAACCAACAAAATTGATATTATATAAATACAAAAAAATTTACTATATTTTTTACTTAATTCGTTAAAATAAAATAAAATTGCAATTTAAAATAAAATTTAAACTAACAAATTGACGTCCTGTATTCTTAATAACTAACTATGAGCTGACGTAAAAGGTTTATTGGCGTATTAAATATAATTACTGTCGTCGCCATTCGTGGATATTTAAATTAATGTTGTGTTATAGTTATATAGTTAGCTATATATTTGTAATTGGCATTAAATAAAGTTAATTTCAATTAAATTTATATTAAGTAAAGGTATGTATTTTTTATAATATTATGATTATATAAATTATACAGTAAATTTAGTAATATTTGTTTAATATTATAACTATAAGTTAACAGATTTTTTTTGTTGGCATTTTTTAATATTTAACTATGAATCGTTTCAATTTGTCGTCTATAGTTAATTCAGCGTAAGAAAGCGTCTTAATGAGGAACGGAGTGTCTCGACACTAGGTTCCCAGGATTGATTGAAATTGACATTGGCATCTCGCACGATGCTTATGTCAATTTTCATTGTGTCTTAAGGAAAAAAAATATAGATTTACAAAAAAAAAAGAACTTAATACTGTATTGTATACTTATTATTTTTGTTAATACCTGTTACTAATATTTCCGTATCAGAATTTCCACGTTGCTCGATAATAGCGCTTGGCTTAGTTAGATAGAGTGCTTGCATGATGTGCAGTGCGGGTTCATGTACCGTTCTAAATATTTTTTCCTTTAATTATATTTTTATTAAATTTATTACACTAATATGTTGTTTCGTTCTGATCCTCAGCACGCTGTGTCAGTAACTGGAAGGTAATGAGAGAATTGATCGAAGAAATTACAGGTTAACTCTAACCAGGATTATCATAATTATATAGGTTTAAAAAACTATTAGAAAATGGTGATTTAATTTTATTATTTTTATTGCAAATGTATTATTTGTAAATGAAAATATTTAATTTTGGTGTTCATTATTTATTATTGATATAAAGAACACATTTACATACAAAAAAAAAACATATTCATAAAACATATTCACTTTATATTAGGTTAAGTTTAATTTACTTTACTATACATTTATTTTATAGCACTTTCGGAAATATTACATAATTATATTCAATAATATTTATGTAACGTATCTTTGTGGTTAATAAGTTACATAATAATATGTAGTTATCATAAAAGTCGATAGTTTGATAAGTTACGAAAAAAGCATATTTTTAAATAAAAAAAAATCAGCTTAACGCTGTATCCCGCACACAGCAGGGTAAGGCAGAGGGAACCTAATGTTAAAACACTCCGTTCCCCACTTACAATATTTATATAAGTATATATATTTATATTTTTATGTTTCTTTTCAATAAATGGATAAGAAAAAACTATGTTAAGAATTAGAAGATATTAAGAAGAAGTCTAGTATCGTTACACCTATACTGCTATGTATATATTATATATATTATATAATATATATATAATATATACATAGCATATTATATATTATATAATATATAATAAAACTATAAGAAAACAACTTTATTTGTATTATTTGATTTTCTAACTTTATTAAGAAGTATGTTTGTATGTATGTTTATTCAAATAAAAAAATATCTAATTTTGACGATTGTGCAAATGGCTTTTAAAATATTACAAAATATTAAATCGACAGTTTTTGTATGTTTTTAGATAAGTACTATATATCAATTTATCTTATCACGTGTTTTGTAAAAAATATATCACTAAAATCTATATATGTATATATATATAAAATAATACATAATAAAATATACTATATTTTAATCAATTTGGAAATTATAAGCATAAATTATGAAGGCTCGATCTTCGATTCCACATTGAAAAACTAAAATACACCACAAGCCTTATGGAATGTAGCAGCTCGTTCTTCACATACCTACAAGAGACATTACAAAATACTATCTGTCATTTCGTCGTTTTTTCCCATCGTAACGACGCGATAGAGAGAGAGTAGAGTGTGGCCATAAACGAATTTGTTGTAAATATTTCTTATGGGACGAGCAAATGATAGGCGTCCAAGAATTCCAAACAAAAACCAGACTATAATGGCAGCTGAATATTTATGTTATTATTACCAACGCATGTGCGAGTGCGAGTACCAGCTTTTTGAACGATGTCAGAGAGATAGAAATATTTTTTTCTCTAAATTTGTGAATTGGAAAACAATTAATTGTAATTTATGTCATTGTTACTTGTTAAGTGTAAATTAGTTTTTGAATTTTGGTTGAAAAATTTATTTTATTAGTATATGTTTAATTAGTGCCAGTGGTTGGTAGGTGGGGTGACGTCTATATATCTACATATATTATATGGATTAACTATATTATTACTTACATATCTTATATATAAACTTATATATAAAACTAAAGTAAGAGGCATTGTGTGTTGAGTTGCGGAATTCCACGCCACGATTTCCATCGCTTAAAAAGCCAGGAAAATGAAAGTGTAAATATTTTATATCCTCGAGTGGGAATCGAACCTATAACCTGTCGCATCGCGCGCTTGTACCTAAGAATAACTTAAAAGAATAATGATCACTACGTTATTACAAAATAGAAATTAAATGAAAATGGTTTTTGTAGCTTCTTTGTTGTTCATGAAATTTAATTATTTATTGGCTTTTTTTATAATATAAATATTTTAAATTACAATATCTGTATATTTTATTCCAAAAACATATTCTGTCTTGTATTGTCTTAAAAAAAATATTCATCGATGACAAACAAAGTTATCTACTATATTATCCATATATATCCATACTCGTTTTAATTTTTTTTTTCAGTTTTCCTCCTGTCAAATACACTAAAGAATTTTATAGTAAATGTAAAAAAAAAACATTTACGACTCTATTTATTGCTAACTTGTGAATATCTTAGAAGTATCTACCTTCTATAAGACGAATATTTAAATATATTCATGTTTACCCTATAAGGTTAAACACTTTTCTCCGATCACCGCGAGGGGAAATGGGAGACCGTCGTGGTGCAGTGTCACAAGCATACGACCGTAACCGCGGTGGCTGTGGATTCGATATCTATTTGGAGGATTGAAATATATAATATTTTCATTTTCTCGCTCTGATAACGACGCAAAGCGCGGTATCGAGTTCCGCCACCCAACACACAGTCCCCCAATAATTTGACAAAGAAATTTGGGAAAGGAAGAGTATCAATCAATACAAATGTACATATAATTTTACTAAAGTTATATAAAATAACGTACGCAAGTAGTTATCATTGGTTTTCCTCGAATTCGCCGCTCTCTGTCGCAGTCCGTGGTAATACGTCAATGTGTGTTCCCTAATATAGATTTCTTATAAGAAAACACCATTAATAATAATATTAGAGTTGGATTTGCGTACGTAGTCTTTAAATATCTCTTTATTTTAGCGTTACGAGGTATCCCACACATAGAAGGGTACACATAGGGAACCTGGCAGTCTAGTTTTAAATCGTTGTGGATTCAATTTCCACGCCAGGAAATCATATATAGGATATTTGCATTTCTTTGCTCCGGTAACAACACGCTGATAGTAGGGAACGGAAGTATCTAAGCAATAATTTCCCAGGTTCCCTCTGCCTACGTGCAGAACACAGCGTGAAGTTAATAATATAACCACTAATAATATACCACCTATCTACCTTTATATTGTATCATTTTGATAACAGTTTGATTTATTTTGTAATAATTCTATTTTTTTTTTCATATATAATTTATTTTATATGACTAACTATACTGAATGTCTTAATCTATCAGATTCTTGTCTATTATTTTTGTTCTTTTTATTAATTTATTATATTACTTTACTTTTTTTTAAAGTATAACAATAACAATTGGACACTTACGTTTAAGTCTAAGAACATATTTTTGTATTTATAATCTACTAACTCCTCATATTGTAACATTAGCCATAGAAATTAGCATAGAAAACAACGCCATCTCTCGGCGAGTAGGTATAAACTAATGTACGGAACACCTATAGAACATCAGTAAATAATCCAGCTCAGCGTCCTTAGATATTACCTTTATATGTTAATATACTGGTTTCATTATATTATTGTAGTTTTAGTCATCTTATAATGGGTGTCTCGTTTAAATATGTAAAATAACGTATAGACTCTGTACTTGTATAGAGTAGACATCGGGAACCTACTTTTATTGACTATCATGTCTCCACTTTCCTATCAATTTTCGAAACATTACATTGAATGGCGAATATTAATGACAATATAATTAAAAAAAAAATGAATTATCGGTTGTTATTTTAAAATCTGCACTGCAATTCACCTTCAGCCGAATTCTGGAGGCGTTGCGTGTTGAGTGGGAGAACTCAACGCCGAGCTTTGCCTCGACAACGGAACGAAGAAAATTGAAATATAAACGTAAATAAATATTTCTCTTCCTGGCGTGGGGATCGGACCCACAACCGTCGCGTTACAGTCACACTCTTGCGCCGCTGCGCCACGACGGTATCAATTGTTAAAATATTCTTATTATCTATTTTTACAGCTTCACGCTGTATCCCGCGTGCAGCCGAATTTTAAGAGGTTCCGTTCCCCAATTTCTGCCAAATTTTCAGTGCATTGTGTGTTGAGTACACGCAAAAACCCCACTCTTTCCCTAGTTACCATAGCAAAGAAATGAACATAATAATATCCCCGTATGGGAATCGAGCCCACAACTTACTACTGTTTTAGTATAGTGTATTATTATATATAGGTTACTTATATTTACGTCAATATCACAAAATTTTCATAGTATCAGTTAAGCTTAAGGCTTAATCCAATTCACCTCCACCGGAAACCATAGGTGCATCGCGACATGTTGTGGGTTTTGCTGCACACTTGAAGAAATGAATTCAATACTCAATGCCTCCAGAACTCTGCGAAAAGAGCGATTTAATGGGAACGGAGTGTCTTAACACCAGGGTCTACAGCATACAGCATGGATACAGCATGATGCTATTAAACAAGGAAAGGATCAAACAACTTATTATTGCTTATTAAATATTCTTCTTAGTCTTAGATATCTTTTACAAATACATTGCAAATATTAATAAATTTTCTAAATTATACACAAAAGCTATCTCTGCCCCTGAAACGAACGACAGCTTAAAGTTCAATCAATACTTAATAAGAATAAAAATAAAATTCGCAGCCAGGAAAAAGAAAATGTCGACAATTGCGTCTCAAAAGCGTCGGGATAGCGTTCGATAAGTAACAAATCTCCTGAACACGGATTACTGGCAACCTTGTCGAATTAACCGACGACATCCACACAAACGGCGTTTCCGAAGGTAAGTGATTCGGATGTTATTCCAGCAGGGGTGTAAAGGGTCCCCAAGATGGGATAATAAGTGCTCAAAAGAGTATGATCGAGAAAATTCGGTTACGAAACCGGGGGAAGGTGTCTGGTTCGGTGTTTCGAATTTAAATTGTCGGGTTTTATATTGCTCTTGCGGCTCGAGGGCCATTGTTGAAAGAAATATTTTTGTTTCTACCCACCTTTGTTGAATTTTGAATATAAGGATAAAAATGATGTGATTTCGAAATTGATGATTAATTTGTCGATTGCAATTAATTTGCATAACTTTTTTTTATCTTCTATGATGTAGACTGAAGTATAATAAATATTATATATACATAAATTAAATAATATGTAATCACTTCTATCGTTAATGTAGTATGATATTATCAAGTATATTATCGTATTTTTATCATAACAAGCCACCATTGCATATTATTACGTTACATTGTAAAAATTTACCGATTAAATTTTACTGTTGATTGTTAATTAAGTTTAGGAAGGCTAATTTATACAGTTTATATAGTTCATTTTTCATCCTTAAAAAATTAAAAGAAACTAGTATGAGGGCAGTGTTGTTGTAAACGCGACAGGTTGTGGGTTCGATTCACACTCTAGGAAATGAAATATTTAATGTTTTCATTTCTTCGCTATGGTATCGAGACAAAGCGCGGCGTTCAGTTCAGGAACTGAACACGCAATGCCTCCAGAATTGGGCGATGCTTACCTACATATAAAAAAAAACGGAAAATTTTGACATTAGGCTTAGCTAACAATAGAGTAGTGTTAGGTTAGAAAATAAAAAATAAAAAATAAAACAAAAAAAGTAAATGAGCTACATCAATCACGATCGACTCTTAGACTAATTAGGTTAGCGCTACAGCGATGGCGTCTCGCTTAAAATTTTGAACAACAAGTAATTTTTACGGCGCATTTTCGAAGAAAATCACTGTGGGTGGCCTTAATACGATAGAGCTCAACAGACCTAATGTATCACTTATCCGGAAGGTCCAAGGTTCATTTTCTTTCGATCACAGTTATTTAGATGTAAAATTAGAAGTTAGTCGAGAATTGTAAACGTTTTATTGATAATATATATTTATATATATATTTTTAACAGTAGTTTGTGAAACTTTATTTCCACTTAACTCGCATGGGAACTCAAGTTAGATAACAGTGATAAGACCAATACGCCGGCAAAGATGTGACATTTTATGTTTTTTTTTTTTTATTTTATGATAAATTAAAATAAAAACGCTGTACGTTGTAAAAGTATATGATAGATCGTAATTTCTAGCATTTGTTTTTGTGAAGCTTCTGTTTTTTTTAAATGCTACGTTTATATCACCTGCGGGACTGCGTTAAGATATGTGTAATTTGAGGTCAGCCGTGGCGCAGGAGCACAGGCGTGTAACAGTCAACGAGGTAGGTTGTGGGTTAGATTCCCACTTGTGGGAGTGAACTGTTATTTATGTATATTTTCATTTCTCAGCTAATAAATACCAAGTCAAAAGAATTTTGAGTTCTTCAACGGCTCGAATTCGACGGAAATTAGGAAAAAATTAGGAACGTAGTGTCTTAACACTAGGTTCCCAAGTGTCCTCTGCCTAATCTACTATGGGCAGATATAACGTGAAACTATAAAGACAGATATTATTATAATTAGGTGAAGTACATACAATATACGCATGAGCGTCATCTAGAAATAGTTTTTGGGTGCTTTGAATGTTGTTTTTTTTTTTTTTAAATTAACAGTATTTTTTCTTGTAAGGTACTATATTAATTTACGGTGTGGGCACGCCAATTCTGGGGTGGGCACATGTATATACAAAACAATAAAATTCTTGAATCATATTCAATACATTTTAATACAAATTTAACGAGTACCATTCGACTACGATATCTAGTCTACGCCATAAAAAATATATCTACGAACACACAGTCATTCGCTTCGCTACCCACGCGTAGACCTCTCGAGAACTAGGGGACCGAGGGGACCTAACTTCTAAGTGAAAAGGTACCTATACCTACCTATATATATATACATTCCGTTCTTATGTAAGTCCTGGAGTAGGTTGCTATGAAGTACTCAAGACCCTTATATTACAAAAAAAAACTGTTAATTTTCAAAGACTGAAATAAGTTTTTAGTTTTACTTTCAATAAACGTATTTTAAGTTGATTATTGCAGGTATATGCTTTATGTATTGCACTTTTTTAGTTTCACGCTGTTTCCCGCATATGCGGGTTAGATCCGCCTAACCCGCATATGTGGAAAACAGTTTGAATTGTACTAGAGTCCCTCTGGGGAACCTAGTACATTTTAAGAATTATTTAAGACCAATGTTTCGTGGCTGAGTATATTTTTTTTAAGATTTTATTACCCATGTAAAATGTAGAACAGAGTGACCTATCTCTATTAAAAATCAATAATTTTTTATAATATTATATTCATAAAAAGTTATCCTTGCAATATGATTTGTGTAGGAGCGATGGGGTCTTAAAGACCCGCGCTGACTAAAGTTCAAGTGGGTATTATGGCATAAACGAAATTGTAACAATTTGAGACCAGTTCTGGCGCAAGAGAACAAGCATGTGTCATCGTGTAAACACGATGCATTGTGGGTTCGATTCCCACTTGCCTGAAATGGCTAACCTACATGCGGGATACAGCGTGAAGCTGAAAAAAAAAAGAAATTATAATAAATATCTTGAACGATCAATACGATTAATATGTATAAAAAAATTAAAATCTTAAGACCGCGGATCCAACCTACTTTTTACTTTATATTGTAAAATTATAATAATTATTATATAATAATAAAGTAAAGGTAACACAATTTAATTATCCTTAATAACATTTTTATACAAAAAAAAAATGTTGATTTTATAATAGAAATTAAGTCTAAAATAATATAGTTAAATAATTGGCCCATATATCAAAAATATTATTAAGAAAACATTATGAAGTCGTCTTGGCACACGCACACACTTGGGAATTTGACTATAAACGCGACAGTTGTGGGTTCGACCCTCATTCGAGGGAATTAAATATTCATTATTTTCATTTCCTCACTCTAGTAACAAGGCAAAGGGCGTTGGTCGTCGAGAATTCGGGGGAAAGTTGGCAGCGGAAGTGTCTTAATGGGAACGGACTTTCGTAAAACGAAGTTGTTTTAAGCTTCCCTCTGCCTACACCGCTGTACGCGGTACGCAGTGTGAAGCTATAAAAAAAATCAATCCTTTTCTTTAGATTAGATTCCTATATCTATAATTGTGTTATTTTTTCTGTTCTGGTTAGACAATGCGCGGCGTTGAGTTTCGCATCTTAGCACACAACGTCACGAATTCTAGTGGAAGATTAAGAACGAAGTGTCTTGACACTGTTTTTCTCTCTGCTTCCCTTAGTACATATAGGATAAAGCATAATACAATATAAAATATTTTCCATGCTAAGAAAAATCAATGATTAGAATCAACAAATAGTAAACGCCATCTATTGGAGAGCAGCTGTAGACTATTTAATAAATATTTTTTAAAAATATTATCTATATTACAGGTACATTCACAAATTTTTAATAAATATTCATTTTCCTCATTTCTTATTTTGTAATAATTTTATTTAACGGTACAATACAGAAAACAAAATAATGAAATTGTAGATATCCAATACTCATTATACTTTACAGAAATGCGAAGGAGTTATATTATAGCAATTTCATAATGTAGAAAAAGCAATAAAAAATTTCATTAAAAATATTGAATTTTTTCATATAATTTAATATAAATATTGGTTAAGTAGGAATCTGTTAAAAGAATTATCTCTATGAATGATTATTATTTTATTTTATTGTTTTATTTTATTACTAAATAAAAGTTTACTATTGTAAAACAAATATAATAAATTAGAAATTAAATTAAATATTTAAAGTACAACATCAGATTAGTGGAATTTCGCTACTAAAAATCTATAAAAAAGCAATAGCAATAATAAAATAATATCACAAAAACTAATACTAAAAACAATTTATACTCAAAAAGTCCCGTTGGTTCCCTCCATCAAAAATATAACAAGAAAATAATATAAAAACAACATTAAAAAAAAAACACTACGTTTCAAGTCGGCCGACGCGACGCCGACTTACTTTCAAATTAGACAGCTAAAAATCCGAATAAAAAAGTTTATATTCGGTACAAATATTGCACAGAATGGTGAGGACAAGTAAAAATAAAAACCAACTGACATTCTATTTTTCTCTGGAAGTAGCCCGAGCATTGTGGCTGCGCGTGCGCAGCAAAACGAAAGAGAATCGACAACGATAGATGATATTGTGCGAGCGAGAGATACTCTAAAATCCATAAGAGAGAAAGAGATGTCAGATTTCTGGGCGTTTCTGATCGATTTTTGCATCCAATTAATGCTCAGTGGGCTTCCAAGGGGGCGTGGCTTGTTCAATCCAAACTAATAGTGATCGAGTTAAAATGATCTATAGATCTGCGCCCGCGACTCTGTATTGTTATCCTTAATATCGTCTACTTTATTTTATATTTACGTTTTGATGGCTGAATATACATACATATTTTTGATTTTTTTTTTGGTTTTTGGGTTCGATTCACTTTCGAATTTGTTTTTATTGGAGTTTTAAGTTTTTATCTTTATAGAATTAGCAATTATTGTTGTTTCGTTCGTTCGCGATTGAAAATATATTACTTGAAAAATATTTATGGTCATAAATAATACAAAAGATACAAATAATGTAACAGAATAAATATAAAAAAAACTTTAAATGTGGTAAATTAAAATGGACAGATAGGTAGGTATTTGCATAAATAAAATATTTTCCACTCGAACTTAAAAAAAAAAGGTTTTAAATTAAAAACATAACTTAGTCTACCTTTGATATAAGGCTTAATATGACAAAAGTATAACAAGATAAGCGCTATAAACTCAATTTTACTTTGTCTGGTCCATTATAAGAAGTGCTGGGGCCAACCCTTTGTAATTACTGTTTTAAACCTTTAACCTTTTATCGTAGTCTGTATGTAGTTTACGGCTTTACCACCCCTATTGCGTAGGGGGTTCCATATCGCTTTATATTTGACGGTTTTTAAACTATTTTAATATTAATGGCACTAAATTTGTAGTTTAAAGCAAGTTTATACGGTATTTTTTTCATATATCCATTGGGGTTTTTTTTTCAGTTAGTTTATTTGTGAGTGAACTTGAGAGATAAGTGTGAAAATAATTTATTTTAATATGAATTTGTAAGTGTTTCAGATTTTTAAATATTATTTATTATATATTAATATGTTTGTCAAACACTCGTCTATAACTCGTCAAATGAAAAATACACACATATCGAAAATTATATACCAAAGAGCGAGTTGTAGGCCAGTCGTGGCGCAGGGCCACAAGTAAAAGCGATAGGTTGCGGATTCGATTCATGCTCGAGGAAATGAAATATTCATCCTTTTCATTTCTTCGCTTTGGTAACTAGGTAGAGCGCGGCGTTGAGTTCCGTCACTCAATAACCAATGTTACTTCAATTTGATGAAAAATTGGGAACGACAGTGTATAAATGGAAAGCGAAGTTTCTTAATAGTTCCTCTGCCATTACTATTGTGGAGGATACAATGTGAAGCTTTTTTTTTATTAATATTTAGTGATTTTTCCAGCACAAGAAATAAAAATTTTATTTAATTTTATTTTCCAGAAGTGAGTCCAGTGAGAAAGGAAAATTTACGAAGAGTAATTAATAATATATCTATAAGGATATCTCTATACAATAGAGTATAACACATGCATACATTTAATAAACTGTAAAATTAAACATGTATACTGAAATAATACAAAAAGTATGTGAAATATAAATGTATATCAGAATATATGTATACATATAGATATATCAAGAAAAATTGTGTTAAAGTACTTTACATACTATTCGTCGCCCACAACTTAGTTTTGTGACTTTTAGAATCGTATTCCCGTAGGAATTTTACTTAGAAATATCTCTCTGAATTTTGCCAAAATTCAGAGTTCTTAGCTTTCTCGTCTTTTTTCTCTTTCTTCTCAAGCAGCCACGTAGAGCTTGCAATTTCTCGGGAACAGAGTATCCCTCTTCCCTACCCAACTAGTGTCACTATAAAGACCAATGGGGCTAATAATATTAATCTCAATTTAAAAAAATATCTCAGTTATCTACTATTAAAATAATAATAAAAAAAAAACACCAGTGTGTATCAAGTCTTAAGTAACATAAAGTAAAATATGTCGTGTAAAGTTCTCGTGTGAAAATGGAATTAAATGCAATCTAGATCGCAGTAAATTATGTGCTTCTTTCGTGTTAATACTATTTAGGTTCCCGTTATTCCTACTTTATGTAGGTACAATTTCTTATACTTTGTACAAAATAATTTATCGTCTATTGTTATATTATATTTTTATTAGTTTTACGCTGATTTCCGCGCACAGCAGGGAAAGCAGAGGGAACAAAGTGTTAAACACTCCATTCTCCACTTTCCACCGAATTTTTCGAGGCATTACTTGTCGATTATCGAAGCTTCGTCGGGCTTTTGTCTTGGTGTCGGAGAGAAAAAAAATGAAAATATTATTATAATATTTTCGATCCGAGTGGGTGTCAAACCCACAACCACGCTTGATGCGCCATGACTGGCCTCAATCTAAGTCTCTAAGTCTAATAAGTAAGTAGTTCATTATAAAGAGTAAATTTATCTTGTCCTATAGAGAAAGAAGATACTTTTTAGTGACATTGTGTCACCTAACTATACTCTGTTGGTACTTCAGAATACTCTGTAGGTACTTGCTTACATAAACGGTATCTAGAGATTGGTAAATATTTTTATTTGCATTAACATAGGTTTAGAAATATATACATTTATATAAAGTGTGCTGGCTTGTATCTAGATTTACGTTAGTTAGATTAAGGTGTTCTAAATCAATTTAAAAATTTCCTTATTCAATTAGAACATCACAAGAACATTTACATTTTGAATCGTCTAGTTACATAGAAATGTCAGTAGTGTCAGTCTTACAGGAAGCTGCCACCGTCACGGAAGGCAGCTCTGCTGAGAAGAGCAGGTTAAAAACTCAAAAGCTTTTCAAAGTATAATTTACAATATATGTGTAATGTGCAACATTGGTTTCCCGAGTGCATATCTACAGTATTTCATTACTATTATCATCATAGTAGACTTGATAATATATATATAATTAAAAAATCACTTGTGGAATTTATTACATATTAAAAATATATATATTTATTAACTTTATGAAGATGAATACGATTTGATTGGACTATTTTTGTTCCTTATATTACTATTATGTCGATCACTGTTCTTTAAATAATTTAAATAATCTTTGCGAAGCGAGGTATTAGATTGTATGTGTACTGTGTTGCAAGCTTGAGAGTACCGTTTTGATTAAAAGGTTCTCTAAGACGTTCTCCAAATACTATCGAATATTGTATGAAAACTGCAAGTGAATTTATGTACTATATTTTGCCTAAAATTTTTACGCATATCCAAGTGTGATCATATATGTTTTTCTTTATACATCATTGGCTAAATTTGTAGAAAGATATTTAAGTTGGATTAATTTAATAAATTAAAATTTCATCAATCAATTAGCATTTCAAAAATAAATTACTATAAAGTCATAACACCAAAAAAATAATCTTTAAAATAAGTTAATAAAACGCCTTCTTCGCTATCTTGCAACTATCAACCACTAGGGGGTGTCGTTTCGTTCATTTCTCCTTTATGCGTCACAATGTAAATTATTTTATATGTGCAACTTAGATTTTCAAATACTAAAATTTGAACCTGTAACCTACGAACTAGATATTAACACCAATCATTCATAATCCAATAGACAACAACACGACTCTCTAATCTAGCATCGTTATTCGCGTTGCGTAAAAATCGAACTAGCACCCTAATTACGCGACATATCTCAATTATTCCAATGATCTGTATCTATCTATTATTATGGCAACACTAGACGAACAACGATCCTATAAAATATGAGTGGTGCACTCTAAACCCGAGGCTCGAGGCCGTAAGAAGTGTCGTTGAAATGATAATACCAATGTCAACATTCAACAAAAATTTCAACTAGAATATGTAGCCATGCATTCTACAGTGTAATTAATAACCAGATGCTCTCGAACCACGATGGCTCTCGATGAGACGCCCGCATTTCGAGGGCACTTCCTTCACTAATTGTTACTTTAGGCTTTATTATAGCCGTGCTTCAAACGAGTTAGCCAAATCTAGTTAGCCATTTCAGTCGTTCCCAATTACTCATTGTGGAGCTTTTGTTGGAATTATTGTTTTTTTTTTTTTTTTGTTTTTTTGAACATGCTCTATACGGGCTACAGTTAGAGATGTACATGTGGAAATACTAAATTAATTGGATTATTGTGTGTTCTGACATCGTGACCTAGTTGTAATCAACATTTTTGGCCAACGATACAATATATATTTGAATTAAATTTCAGGCTTTTCACTTATTAGTTATAGAAATGTTAATAATAGTTAGTTGAAACTTGTATCATCTATAATTTGGTAGTTTCAGATGACATTTTTTGTATAGAATACTAACAGACTAACTAGGTTAAGTTGTTGTCCACAAACGTACTGCACTGGTATCTAAATTACCCGTTCAGAACAATATTTGCAAGTCATTTAAAAAAATATATATATAATTTTCAACATTTTTCCGATACAATTAGACAGATTTTTTGTAAATTTACCAAAAAAAAAAATTGGTAAAAGATAAAAAAAAAATAGACACAAATTTGATTTCGCGGCACTCAAACAAAACAAATAATACAAAATAACTGAATACACAGTGACGTATTGTTTTGTATGACGTCATTACCTGTATCGATGGCTCTCGATATGCCCGTGTGCTGAGGGTGCTTCCTCTCACTAATTGTCTGTTACTCTATATTTGATGGTTTATTTCACAAGGATCTGTTATACTGAAGTTGAAAATCGACTTGTCGATATTGTAAGTGACATATGAATTGGTTTTTTTTTTTTTTAACTTAAAATACTGTTTCTTTTTTTACACAATTTTTTTATTCTATAGATAAGAACGAGTATATGAGAGTTATATATAGTTATGCTACATTTTTTATTAATTTTCATACGTCCTCATACATGTATACGGACATGTTTGGAATGATAAGCAAAAATTTCGTGCCATATTAAGTGTCAAATTACATCTCAGTATTTGTAATGTTTTTGGAAGGGAAGAGATGGATGACGGCTTCCTCGTTCTGAATGGCATAATTATTCAAAAACAGAAATGAATCTCGCACTTTTGTATAAGGCTATGTCTATTTTTGTCTTAAAATTGATTAAAAATGTATATTTTATAATAGCTTTTTAAACTATTGCGTAGAGCATTGTATGTTAATAAAATAAGCTTTAATTTTTCATACATATACAAAAATTATATAGCAATTATAATAAATCACATAATCGATTTTAGAGCGTAAATCGTTCTACGAGAAATCCAATTCTCAGTCCCAAATTAATATATATTTTTTAAATATTCCAATGATAGGAAAAATTAAGAAAAAAATACAACAGATTCTTCAGTATGAACAGGCCCTATCTAACACAGGCTTTCGAGTATCGAAAACAAAAAGCGAACCGTATCGATTACCCCTCAGAACCACCTTTTCCACTGGCAACAATGAAAAATTCGTCCACATCTGCCGTCACTCAACAGCCCAGTATTGTCACCGTGGCTTTTTTTTTTAAATTTTCAATCGACAATGGCAACGGAAATCGAGGGTGCTTAACTGAAAACCTTATTCCTTAATTATCTGTTTCAATTGGAGCCGTTGTGTTAAACTTAACTAGCTTATGTTTGTGTATTCGCTCTTGAATTTTATACATTTTTTTTGTTGTATTTTGTCTCATATGTATTTTTGTATTGATGCAGTTTATAGTTTTGTCGCTTCGAGATAATTATCAAGATCTTTTTCCCCGTCATCATTATATTGTTCATACAAAGGTAAAGATACAATGAAATTGACATATTATTCGAAAATAAATTGAAATGCAGATTATATAATATGTCAATATAGACCAAATATTTTTAGTCTGTGCTTATTTTTATCAAAAAATTAAATTTAATAGTATCAAAGTTCCAAAATATATAAAAATTTCTTAGTTTTCAGCCGCCAACACTATTTCATACAATAATATCAACAGATTATAAAATAAAAGAATTCATTATAGATTTTATTAACATTTTAATTTATTATTTCTTAGTTTTTAGTTATAATCTTAACTTTTGGGGCGTCACTTGTACCCGTGTTGGGTTTCTGGCCCGAAGTGGCGGAGGCGGTTTATTCTAACGTATCAAATGTCAACCACCTTTTATTTTACTAGTTTTTTTTTTATCTTATTGTTTTATTAAAAAGTGTGGTTCGATGAAATTGTATATGAACATTGTGTGCAGGAAATACAAAAGAATTATTTTTTTTTTATTTTATAAATTTTGTATAGTAGAAAAATCGTTAGATTAAGTCAATATTATTATTTTTTCGATTTTAAGATCTAAGAAAGAAGTGAGATGACCTACCAAAGGTTTGTCTATATGGTATCTCGTGTTGCGAAGGTGACTTTTAAAAGGGACTTTAGAGTTTAGAGTTTAAACTACTTAAAGCTCAACTCAACTAAATATAGCAACTGTAAAACTATTTACATCATACGTTTGTGAGTACTCTTAGGCATTACACATTGAATAGCATAACTAAGCTCTGCACTTTATTTTTATGATCCAGGGATCAGAAATATAAAGCACAGGGATCTAATCCAGGGATCTATATGATATATAAAACATTTTCCATGTTATATATTTGAGACCGTCATGGCTAACGAACATAAGCATGTGACTGTAAATACGACGTTTGTGGGTTCGATTCCCACTCGCGGGAAGAAAATATTTAAAATTTTAATTTTTTCTCATTGTTGTTTGACTTGTACAGACAACAACCTGAAATTCATTCAAGTTACAAAATAAAATGCTTAAGCTGAAGAAGATAAGTTGAAATTTCTAACGTTATTCAATTATTCTAGATGTATAATTTCTACATACCTTCCATAGGTACAGGTAGGTAGTGAGTTCGATATCAGCGCGAGGAAATGATATATTTAATATTTTTATTTCTTCGCTCTGGTGTCGAGGCAATGCACGGCGTTGAGTTCTGCCACTCAACACGCAATGCCTCCAGAATTCACCCTCCTGCATGCTCTTCCTCTTACATACTCCTACAAACATCAATACCCTGCTAAATGCGGGATACAGCGTGAAATTGATAAAAAAAATCGATTAAAACTTTCTAACCGAATTTCTGTATAGGTACATTATACAAAGCAAGGGTATTAATTATGTATAAAATATTACATAATTAATATTGAATTGAGCAATCAACGCTGGTTTCTTGGAACTTAAGCACCGAAGAGTTAATATGGCCGCGACAACCTCACATTTGGAACTTATTCTTTTATTTTTGGACGCGAAATTTTATTTTTTATTTACAAGTTCTGTGAAATGAATTTTGAATCTTGGACTGTTTTTAATAAAGTTTATTATAAATATTAATTTTTCAGGCTAAAAGGGTATCTTAGTTCGTGTTATTTTCGTAATTTAGTATAAAATTACCATTAATTGATTCAGCTTAAACTTTATTATTTTAGTCACAACATGTTACTTAAAATGATTTTTAATGTCATACATCACTTTTATTAATATGAACCTTCTTGCTAATCCATTGCTGTACAGGCACAGCAACACAGTCGTGCGACTCTGAACGCGACACGGTTGTGGGTTCGACTCCCACTCAATAAGATGAAGTTTTAATATTTTCATTTATTTTACAATACAAAATGTCTCCAGAATACGGCGGAAAGTGTGGAATGCGTTGTCTTAACACTAGGTTCTCATGTTTCATCTGCCTAAAAAAAAAATTATTCAAAATGAAATATTTTTTTTATTTGAAACTTAAACAACAAATCGTAACGTTTAAAAACACAAACAATCCCACAGACGAAAAAAACACAAATATATTCTCACCGTCAAAACTCAAAAAAAAAAAAAAAACAACCGCAGCTGTCAAAATATTCTAATCGATTAGTTTTTAAGTACTTTCTTTAAAAAAAATTATGAAAGATATTTAAAAAATATCGTACAATAGGGAAGGAAGTGGCGACCGCAACGAGGAATTACAGGCACATCCCTAATTACAGCTGTAATTTTGCGGCCCGACTTCCGAGGTGGAATCACCACCTCCATTGTTGAATACAAATCAAATAATATTAACAGAACTCTCTTTTGTTGAAGGCTCGTTAAAAACGGTCTTGGAACTGGTTAAGTAATAATATTATGGTTACTTATTAGTGGGTAGTTGCGGCGATATCCATTTGTGATGTGTTTGGAACACGTGATGGAAGTTGTGTGGCGGGTTTGTGCATGTTTTTCTTAGTTTCACGCTGTTTCCCGCACTTAGTAGGGTACGCAGGGGGACTCTGGGAACTAAGAGTTAAGACCAATCTTACTTTACGACGGAACTCTACGCTCCGTTACCAGAGCGAGAAAATGAAATTATTATATGTATATATGCATGTATACATTAAAGCTTATGACACTGTTCAAGAATATTTACAGGATAAACATGTATGGAATTAATGTCTATTGAATGTCACGTAGGATAGCTGACAGCTAATGTAATAATTAAATTATACCATTGACTTTGAAAAGAACAACTGTTGAGTTTATTGCCGGCTCTTCTCAGCAGAACTGCCTTCCGAACCGGTGGTAGTTGTTTTTGTTCATATGTTCATTCGACGATTCAGAAGTGCTTATATTAGTCTATTTGAATAAAGAATATTTTGAATTTGAATTTAAATATTTAATTTTCACGAGTGGGAATCAAACCCACAACTCGTGGCTAGCCTTAGCTCTCATGGCGCACACACTACCAGCTATCACGTCTTAAGATTTCTCAGTTATCTGCTCAATATATCAATTTAGTGCTAATTCTTAGATCTTCGATAAGTATTTTCTTTTTCGTTTCACTCTTCAAGAATACATTTCTGACACCTCACTCATATAAAGCTCCCTTTTAAGTTTTAAAGCTCAATTTATGGTGCAAGTAAGTATAGATAAGGGCGAGCTGAAACCTGTATCTCGGTACTCATTCTGATATGTATCTGCATTTCTTGTATCTTTTACAATTTATTAATGTATTTATAATTTTTTTTTGCATTTATTACTATTATCTTTAAACAATCTTTAACAGTTATCGTAATTTAAAATTAATTAAATAATTTGTTATAAATTCTTGAATCAATATTATAATTATTATAGTAAATGTTATAAGAATAGAATGAAAAAATTATATATTTGGGATAAAATACACTTAAGTCACTATATATAAAAGGAGGTGTTCCCACTGACTGACGTAATACGCACGCACGCTGACAATAATTTAATAAATATATTTAATAAATATTTGTATAATTCAAGCGGGCGAAACCGCCTGAGTCACCTAGTGACTTCATATAAATGAGATATTTGCTTTTTTTTTAATTTCTTCGTTCACTTAACGAGGCTGTTCGTTTTTAAATTAACTAAGGTGAAAAGCGAAATTTTTTTTATATCCTAAAAGAGACTCTAGCCTCTAAATAACTTTAGGTGCCCTTACCCTGCCTCGCTATTAACTTATATTATTTTATTAGCAATATTTTACGTGGTGCTTAAATATTCTCAACCCTGGAATGAAGCTTTAAATAGTCTTAATAAAATTATGTGTATATATCTCCATCCCTATAATATTGATATATTATACGACATAGATATATAGACTTGTGTAGGCTAAAGGCAGATAAACAAAAGCAAACTATTGTTAATAGAATCTCCAATTTTCACCGAATTCTGGAGACGTTGCGCGTTCAGCGGTAGAACTCAAAGCCGCGCTTCGCCTCTGCACATTTCCTCGAGTGGAAATAGAACCCACACTTGACTTGTGCGTCACGACTGGCCCACAAACTTAGTACGTAAACTAATTTAAAAACAATGAAAATAACAAACTAAAGAGAGGTATACACAAACTAATCTAACAGCCAACATATCGAATCATGTTTTATTAAAAGGTATTTTGTTGAAATATGCATTATGTTCCATGGGGTGAGTGGGTGGAGGGGGGAGGGGGAGGGGGGAGTTGCAGGGGGGGGGCTAGCCGTGGTTAGTCGATCGTCAATTAATATTAACTTGGAATCTGTGGGATTCCGCGCCGCTGTCCGAATTTTATAGCGGCGGGCGCCACCCAAGCCGCGGGACAATGTTGCCTGTGGAGTAGAAGTTATTTCATCTCTTTTTGGGTATTATGAAGGTATTGAAGTATTATCATTGTATTGAAATTGTTTTATTAAATGATTTGATTTTTAAATCATATTTGTGGGACGTATCGTAATGTAAATTGTAACATATAAAGTTCGTAATATAGTTTGTATGGGGCCCTCTAAATGCCTCCAGGATTCGGCGGAAAATGCTGATATCTTATCCCTAGTTCCCCCTGCTTACCCTGCTATGTGCAGGATATAACGTGACTATTGAAGTGATATTTAATTTGATCTAAATACATTGGCTATAAGCGGAGAACTTGAGGAAAGCTGTTTTTTATACATAGCCGAGTAGGTAAATAGCAAAGTGAAGCATGTTTCAGAAAACTTACTTCCCCGTTGATCTTAAAATAATATTTTCAAATATTCAATAATGGGCCTTTATCGTGGCGCAGATAAAATTTAGAGATAGTGGACTGAACGA
This sequence comes from Heliconius aoede, assembly GCA_037355905.1. Taxonomy (NCBI): domain Eukaryota; kingdom Metazoa; phylum Arthropoda; class Insecta; order Lepidoptera; family Nymphalidae; genus Heliconius; species Heliconius aoede. Next base: position 681,786 of record JBAIZZ010000023.1, read on the forward strand.
TTCAACAAAATTTTAGCTTAAATTCAAAAATAATGTTAAAGTTATATAAACAAAATCATATTAATTTTGTTCAACTGTTTATATTTAGTGCTCACTGGACTTATGATCCCGAAACTTTTTATATGTAAGTTTACTTCATCCGCGGCCAAAGCGGCGTCATCTACATCAATGTATTTAATATATAATATAAAAATCTTATGACACTGAATGACGGACAGAAAACAGATAAAATTTCCCGACATAGAAAGCTAGAATAAGGCATTTGTATTTAACATGTAGGCAGAGAGTACCTGGAAACCTTATAGCAGGAGAGCAAAGATTTACTGATCTTTGTATATTGTAATTATTTAATAATTTCTCCATATGTAAGTCTCTTCTCCACCCCACCCGTGTCCAGAACGCGGCGCCTAGGCCGCAGCGAGCGGCGCGTTGTTCCGACGTGCTCCATTATTTATACGCGACTCTCGACATAACATATAATAACGTACAAACGCACGGCCCTCCTTGTAGGCGATTGCATGTTTTTTTATATGTATATATATGTGGTATAGCTGTAGGTTCTTTGTTTTCGTTTTCACGCTGTATCCCGCATACAGCAGGGTAGGTAGAGTAACACAAGTGTTGAGACACTCCGTTCCTCATTTTCTGTAGAATTCTGGAGGCATTGTGTGTTGAGTGGTGGAACGCAATGACGGGTTTTGGGCCCTGGAGCCAGAGCGAAGAAATGAAAATATTTCGTTTCTTCGAGTGGGGATCGAACCCACTACCTTCCGCGTTTACAGTCACACTTTTTGCCCATGTGCCACGACTAACTTAAACACTTTTTAGAAAATATAAACATTTGAATCAACTAAGACAAGCGTTCAGTGAAAATATGGCGTAGTTTCCAAGTGGTGCGGGTTCAAATCCCACTACGTTCAAATTTAAATAATAAAGTATAGTATAATATAACAGTACAGTACCGTTACATCGGTTCTTGTATTGATCTTATATAAGTATCTACTTAAATATACTTAAATTTACGCTAATATGCACTCAGACGCATACCGTAAGATGCAAATGGAATCGTAACTGAGCTATCCATCTATTGTATTCTGGATGCCGACAAAGTTACAAAAGACCAATGAGAATGTTACATTTAAATACTATACACTGTTATAATAAACGTCTATAGTTAAAGATAAGTTGACATACTTGTTCCGGCCCTTCCTATAGAGAGGCAGAGGTGGAAATTAAAATTAATTGTTCTTAATTGCATTGTAGAGATTTGTGATGTCTTATTCTGATCTGGATAAAACTGTGGTTCTGTGGATCTGGATATGGAACTGGTCTGTATTGCGACTATGGCGAGAGATAAAATAAAAAAAAAATTGACTAAAAAGTTACTTTAATCTAGAATACAGAAAATCATTAAAAAAACTTATTTAATTGCATAGAATTGTGATACATATTTCAGAAAATATATTACAAGAGAAGTCTAATTAAAACAATGTTTTTTTTTATGTTAATATTCTTAATTTTTTAGGAAGTATCTTGAATATTTCGGTTTTAATTGACGATTTAACACTAAAAATAGGCAATACAATAAAAATATTAATAATAGTAATGTCCTACTATAGGTCCTTGTGGGCTCGATTCCCACTCGGAGAAATTAATTATTATTTATAAATATTTTTTATTTTCTAAACTATCATACCAAAGTAAATCGCGTTCTTGATTTCCGCCATGCAACAAGCAATGGCTAATGGCAAAAATCAGTGAAAATTGGGCAACGGAGTGTCTTAAAACAAATTTCCCTCTGCCTACTCTGCTATATGCAGGATACAGATAACCAGGCCCAGGCCCGGTAAGCCGACCCTTACGTCAAAATAGGAGAATAAAAATAACCGGGAGATAATGTAAATATTTTTTTTAATCTACAAAAGGAGCACCGACGAATCAAAAACACAAACAACAAATCTGATTAAAAATTTTTTTTTCTACCAAAGATCACTTTCAATCTACTACCGACAGAAGATACTATGAAACTTATCTCTAACAAATAAAAAAAAATATCTAATATTTTTTATTTTGGATGTATGCTCGTAGATCCCATGTCACAATCATGTTTCTACCAAAAACAATGTAATGTGATATTAGAAGAAGAGTTCTTTTTTTTTTTTTAATGTAATATTCATTCGCGCGTGCGACAGCCTTGGCGGTAAAAAAGAAAGGGAGCTAATTAAAAAGGTAACATTCCAAATTCAAATGTCTGTCAATAATTGAAATCGATAAGTTTTTAATGGATGTTTGTATTATTGGACGTAGGACGTGATATGTGATGCCGATGGATTTAAAAAAAAAATAATAGAACAACAAAATGAGATATCGTTTGTTCTTATTTTAATAAAAAAATATTTTGTTGCTTGATAAGGAAATGTTGAAATTGTAAGTAAGAAAATAGGTAAGTTCAACATTAGTTGGTTTTCAAAATACCTAACCCAGTCAACCACTTAAACTAGGCCTCAATTTTCTAATAATGTTTCTATGACTATTTGAGAATATTATTACAGGAAAATTGAATCGAGGAAAGTTGAAGTATCAAAAATAATTATTTAGATTCTTTACATATATAAAGCTTTTTATTTAAAGTAATATTTGCTTTTTTTTCACTTTAAAAATATATTACCGTAGATACATTCAGGTTATTTAAGTTATTTCAGTACTATTAAAAAAAATATTTTATTTTTTAAATTTATTTATGCTAGAGTTTGTATCTAAATATTCTCCATCAGTACAAGAGAAATAATAAATACTTATTCAAAGTCTCTGTTTCTTACAAAAAAATCTTATCATATGCAATCTATACAAATATATCCTTGCCTGTCAAACTATCACAGTATAATCTCTGCACGCACCAATAGTGTCGAAGAATATGATGAACGTAGGCTAGGTGTTAAATTTAACACCATACAGCACAACCAAAAATGATTCTTATTATTATAAGATAAAGTTTTATTTGAAATAGCAACTATAATACAATAGAATAGAAACACCGTTCGATACTAAGCTGTAACTCCAAGTGGTAGAGTCGAATGATCTTTTTCAGTGTATGGAATTAAAGGCGTCAATTTTCACACCTAAAAGCTACAAGCAAATTTAAGTTCTATACCAGTTATGTAGAGTGTATTTTATATTGATTTATTATATTATTATAAGTTCTTTTGGTGTTCTTTCAGAAAGGTGTCGCATTTCTCGCGTTCGGTGTGAAGGGTCTTCGTGCTGGCACCTGATTGGTCGTGGTGGGACTAGGTGTTGATTAATAGAGATTGAATCTACTTGTATAGCTGGGTGTAGAAGCAGAAACTTTCGTCCACCCACTGAATAAATTCTCTTATAAAGTCATTTCAAGCATAAGGAAGATTTTTTTTTCATAAAAAATATATTAAAATAAAGGAAAATCTTATAAGTGACTAAAACCTTGATATAATAAACGATCAATGACTGCACAAACAACTCTTTCTATTTGTCACTTATTTAAAAAAAAAAACAAGTGAAATAACATAAGAGACATGGTATTTATATGGTATAAAATATCAATACTCTATTCCATTGAGTTCCTCAAATCCCCGGTGTAAGTCAAAAGGGGGAGCGGGGACAGTTGGGAGGTAATCGCCTTACTGGACCTCAGTGCCTCCGACGTTTGTGGTTACAATTAATGGGCAGTCTTGCTACTCAATATATATATTGTATGTGAGATCGATAAATTTCTAGATTTGAGAGAAAGGTTTTAGTAAATATTTGCTTTGATAACCTATACACGTGTGGATAAAATCAGTTGAGTTATGTCTGACATCTTAAGTGAAACTTTATTAGAGCTTTCGAAAAAGCTACTGAAAATTGTATGAATATTCAATTTATTAGTTTACATTTTTAGACAAAAAAAAAACATTTTAAAATGTACAAAATAAAAATGACATGTGATAATGTTAAAAACAATAGAGTTGATATCTACTATTAAATAATTAACCAAAACAAATTTATGTCTTAATTTCATTGTGTTTAATAAAAAAACATTTAAAAAACTACGTCATAAAGGCCAGTCATAGCACAAAGTGTGACTGTAAATACGACGGATTGTGGATTCGATTCCCACTCAAGGAAAAGAAATATTAAATATTTTCATTTCCTCGTTCAGGTGATGAGACAAAGCACGGTGCGGTTCCAACGCTTAATATACGATACATCCAGAATTCGGAAAAATGGGGAACAGAGTGTCTTAACACTAGGTATCCAGATTTCTTCTGCCTACCCTGCTATATGCGGGATACGTGAAGCTAAAAAAAAGTCAAATAATGTCAAATAACCAAGTCTTATAATAATAGTCTATTCCAAATTTTAGCTCCAGGAAGTATCAAATATACAGTATAGGCGAGGACTGAACTATATGGGGTGTAATCGCCTTGTTGGACCTTATAGTGTGTACAGGTACTTAAAGTTTTATGGTTATTTGTATGCCTTTTTTGGGAAACAAATTGTATTATAATATTTTTTTTCTAAGTTCGCTCGTACGTAGTAGGGTAGGTGGAGGGGACCTTGGCACCTAGTGTATAGACACTGCGTTTTCTTAAAGACACTTCTCATTCCTTTTCCAATTTTAGCTTTAAGTTAGCTTTAAGTGGCTGAAAATAAAGAAACATATTAAAAAGTAATCTAAAGAAATCTAGAGAACCCATAAAAATAGAAAGAAAATAAAGAAATCTCTATACAAAATGCATTCTTCTAAAACGCTGACGCAAAATACCAAAATCTTCAAAAATATGATACTTCTTAGTTGCACATAAAAGTGGATATCGTAAAATCCGCTGGAAGCTGTGGGACGGCGCTATAATAAATACAGTATACCATAGTTATAGTATACTATAGTTATGGAATAAGGCACCCAGGGGTGATTTTGTGGAACCATTTCACGGGGGCAAGAGATAAATGGAAGATGTAAAGGAATTGGAGGTTATTTGGGTGAATGCTCTCTCTGGTCAAGTTATACAATTAACACAAATCCAGGTAATGAATAACATCAAAAATATTTTATTATTTTTATGTTTTACTGAGATTTTAGAAAGTATGTTATTTTTAATTTTATTGTTTGATGAAACTTAAATCTCGCTACAGGGTATGGGTTTGATTTCGATCGATTTATTTGAGACATGGTAATTCTATGATTACAGTTTCTTTAAAATTATTATTAAAGAAAGTGGAGTTTGTTATTTTACTGTCATTTTAATTAATATATTTACAAAATAAAATTCAAAAAAAAAATATATATATACTTATACAAATATTTCACACAATTTGGTATATAATCTAAAAATGTCCAAAGCAAGTTCGCTACGTGTACAGTCGCGCACAAACCACAAACGTAGTGGAATGTGGGGTACCCACCCTCTGTGACGTCCTGTCACTGACAAATGGTCCGGAGGAGCCGACCCGAACACCCTCTTGAGCTTCGCAGTGTAGTGAACGTATGGTATCTACTTTTATATGTTATATTCATTATATTTTAAGGTATTTATGATTAAAGGTAATCGCGGCTGTTATGGGTTCGATTCCCATTCGTGTTCTTCGTCTTTGACAAGCATGGTGTAAAGTGGCCGAAAATTGGGATATTCTTACCACTAGAAATAAATAAAAATATGTGTAATCTTGAATATGCATTCTGTCTCCATATTGAGGCAGGATTTAGGTACAAAATTGTGGCAATTAAATAATAAATAGAATTATGTACAATAAGAGCTTTGGTTCTTTAAATATATGCGATTGATACGCTTAAAGAGTTTCATTTATACATACAAATAATAGTTAAACGAGAAAGAAATATATATTTATAAGTTTGTTTTCCAATATTTTAAGACGTTAACAATAGCCTTAGATCAAACAATTTCTGCTCTTGTCTTTACTAGGAAAGACATCTAATTACCTACAAAAAAATACAAAAAAAAAAATAAGATACCCTCTGTAGTACAGCCACTGTGCACCAAGTCGGGAGGGTGCTATAATTTCATAGGACGGGCGTCGGTCGCTTATCTCGGGCGCTGGCTGCAGGCGCCGCTAACATCGCCTCGGGAACCCACCCCCACCCTTACTCCCACCCCCCACTCCCACAACCACCCGGTACGGATATTGGAAATTTCGATATAGACCACATACTTAAGCTTCGGATCTATCTAAGGTTTTTATCACTAGCGTTTTTGTGTGACCTTTTGATGGACCTTTTGTATGTATGTATGTATGTATGTATGTACCATATATAGAAAGCTTGAATATTAGGTGGTATTGGAGAATTTATAAAAAAAAAGATATATTTTTTTCGCTTATTTACTGTCTAACCAAGCAAAAAGTCTTTATATTGTATGTATTAATATTTTCATTTCTTCCTTCTGATATAGAGGAACAGAGTGTTTGAACACTACCTACGCTGCTGTGTGCTGGAAACAGCGAGAAGCTAAACATTATAATTTAAATATTTTCATTTAATAATTATATGAATTAGTAAAAAAAAATTTAAAACAGTTTTAACCCCATATTAAAACGTATAGACTCCATACAGGACTTGAGCTCCACATGACGATAGTTTTGTGATCAGCATCATGAATATTCATTGATCTACATCGAGAGATAATGAAGTCACTCTCAAGAAATGTTAGCGAACACTACCGTTTTAAACTATTGTAGCTGAGCAAGGTATACGTCATGGGTGTAAGAATGGGGGAGGCCTGGTGGTCTGTGCCCACCCCAAAATAGATTTGTGCCCACCCCAGAAATTTTATTAGCTAGAAAATCTATCCTGAAAAATACAAAACAAGCTTTTAGTTTTTCCACGTCTGCTAGAATATACAATCCAGGCCACCTCTGGACAATATCCTTAGATCCATCGTGGTGGCTGGGGCTCTAGAAGACATTAAATCGAAAAAAATATATATATAGTTGAATACCATTCACAGTAATATGAAACATATCTTTTTAAACAAACAAAATACAATGTAAGCCACAACACTGGGAGGGTTCCTCTAAAACAATAAGAAAACGGTCAAAAATTAATGAATACAGTTCAGTACGAGAGTACCCTTACGCCGTGCGCGAGACATTGAGTAATGCATGTATGTAACCGTACACATTATAACATATATCTATCTATCTATCTATCTATATATATAGAATACCATAGAAATCATCCCCCATATAACATAGATCTATGTCTACATACAGTCTTGTTAGATGAACAGAGAAATGATCTTTGCTATAGTGAAAGAAAAACAATGGGAAAAATTCAATATAATTATATTTGTAGTTTTATTTTTTATAGTGGCGCAGTGTGACTGTAAGCTCAATGGTTGTGGGTTCGATTTCTAGTCAGGGTAATATTCCTTTTCAGTTTCTTTGTAAAACAAAACACGGCGTTGAACTCCGCCGCTCAACACTCAATATCTCGAATTCAGGTTCCCAATACGAGTAGTACGTGCTAAAAGTAAAAAAAAATCCAATTAATGTTATATTAAACAAGATAAACAGATACTATTTATATGTAAGTTCTATATAATAAGCTTTACATGGATAATGCTATTTAAAACACTTATATTACAATGTACATACAATGTTGTAAATAGGTAAAAAAACTATGTTTGAGCATTAGTTTAAGTTACCATTTCTGTTTAATTTTCTCATTGATAAGTATTTTTTCCTTCTTCTTCTTCTTTAGCTTCACCCTGTAGTAAGGTAGGTAGAGGGCGGAGAGGCCTAGTTTTAAAACCGCTCCACACTACCGGCCGAATTCTGTAGATATATTGTGTTGAGTGACGGATCTCAACGCCGCGCCTTGCCTTGACAGAACAGCGATGAAAAGAAATTATTAATAAGTAACAACTTTTGTGAGGTTGTTAAATGTCAAGTATTACATTCTTGTTAGGTCATATTGATTTAATATATTTAAATAATTTTCAATTCCCCGCTGTATTAAATGTAACAGGGCGTTAAATTCCGCCATTGTTTATCTCGAACCCTGGGCGACATGTATGATACAGAAAAATATTATATACATAAATTTTTACCAATTCTTTTATTTACCCACTACTTACATCAGAAAATGTGTCCACATGGAGTCCCATAACATCAGAAAACGCTGATGCCGTCCGGACCTTCATAAAACCCGAGTCTAGCCGGAGCATAAAAATACAGATAAATAAAAATATAAAATAAAATATGAAATGAAAGTGGCGCGGTAAGAAACTCGCGATCCTTTTCGATGTGTCTGTACTTGAACAGGGGATGTGTGGAGACGCTGGTGGGTAAAGAAATAATAATTTGAAATTATAAAAAAGGAATATATATTACTATAATTTCAGATTTCCATTATATTTTTATTGCATGAAAGAATGATGAGTATTATATTATTAAAGAATTAAAAAAATAATAACACGTTATTGGTACAAAAATTATAATATTGCAGTAATATTATACATATGCTTCACGTTGTATGGGCAAAAAAGCCTGGGGCTAAGGACAATTCACTCCAGGACTTTCCACCGAATTTTAGCACCATTACGTGTTGACTTATGTAACTCAACACCGCGTTTCCCCTCGACACCACAACAAAAAAAAAATGATATTTTTATTTATTTTCTTCAAAATATTCAACTATTCCAGGTTACTTGCTATCTCAGCGTACAGAACAGCCCGTAACAACCTAAAGGCGCCATGGGTCAGCGAGCTCTCCCGACGCGTCTGTATGCACGCGCGGGCTTACGTCACGTTACCAGTGAGTATACCGCTGCAAGTACAAACGAGCGTTTAGATATATTATGATAAAATATATATTTTTGAGGCCAGTCGTGGCGCAGGGGCATAAGTAAGATTCCTTTAATCTAGTAAAATAAGATTGTAATAAAGATATCAGTTCAATGTAAAAGTTATCATCTAAAGATAAGTGATATTAAAGAACCTCAAGACCAAAATGGTTATTTTCAATTTTTTTTGCAGCTTCACATTGTGTTCCGTACATTTTTATGGGTAGCGGAACTCAACCACGAGCTTTCCCTCGTTACCAGAGCGAAGAAATAAAAATAATAAACATTTCACTGATTCCAGTGGTAATCGAACCCACAACCTGTCCACAGTCACAAGCTTGTGCCCCTGCGTCCAAGTGGCCTCTTTTTATTTCATTTCTTAAATATAAATTTAAAAAGTTTTGAAATTAAACCAATGCCACATCTACGAGTATTTTCTATTCTATGACACGTAACGTGTCGTGAGCGTCGTGACGGTACGGAGGGTGGTCAGTACAAAGACGAGGCGACGCGCACTCTGAATTCTATATCACCTACCTGCTTTATATTTGAATAAGTTTTATATAATATAGAATATTTTATCTATATGTATTTAGTATCTATCTTATCTGAGAAAAGCTTAAAAGCTTACTATATAATTTTTAACCTCATTGAGAATATTTTGTTTCCTTCTTTCTTTCTTCCTTAATTTCTCAACGAATTCAATTTAATTGTAAGAAAATTTATTAATCTAAAAAAAATCGCAAATAAAATTGATAGAAATATCTCTAAGATAAAAATATAATTCCTTATTTAAATAAAAATTATTATTATTATAATCAGTTCCTGAGATTGTCGCATTTCGGAAATCAAACTTCATAAGTAAAAAATCCTAATAGAGACTACGCCTAAATAAATCGAAAGCTCCGGTGTTTATGTCGAAACTTTCGGCAGTCCAACACAGAAGTGGAAGTCACTGACGAAAACATTAACTCCTTAAGGAGGCGGGTAATTAAGAGGGGTGGATGACAGCTTAACTGTGGCAAACAGATGTACAGGCTCCCTAATCTACCCAATTAAATTATGATGAATTTGATTACGTAGTAATGGGTTTGAGTTACAATATGTACTAATAAAATTAAATATATAGATATGTATTTAAAAACAGTGAGGCCAGTAGTGGCGCAGGGGCGCGTGTGGCTGTCAATGCGGTAGGTTGTGAATACGATTCTCACTCGAGGAAACGAAACAATGAATTAGTATTTTAATTCTATTATTAAATTTAATAAAAATACAAACCTCTTAAAGATATGCTAAAAATGAACAGTATTTAGAATAATAGATATCCTACGAAAGCTCCTTCTGGTGTCAAAGCAAAGGCTGAGTTCGTCCACGAAACATGCGTGTGGCTTGCCTACAGAAATCGGAAAGTGGATAACGGAGTGTCTCAACTCTAGATGCCCTCTGTCTACCCGCCTGCATGCGGGATACAGCGTGAAACTAAAACAAAAGTGTGAAAATATAAACAAAACAAATTCCCGAGGAATAGTTAACGAACCAAAGTGGCAGCACTTACAAACTTTCTCGGCCGCTCATTGAAGGGGAGAAGATGCTAATGACATTGAACGTGGAGACCTTTCTCAGAGCTTTTTATCTATTGTCCTAAAATATTATTCATTTTTACTTTAGAAACAGAGATCACCTGAATTATATAAACGTGACGGTTGTGGATTCAATTTCATTTGAAGCAATGAAATATTTAATAATTTTTATTTCCTAGCTTTAGTGATGAGACAAAGCTCGGCGTTGATTTCCGCCAATCAACACTCAATGCCTCCAAAATTCGGCGGCACAATTATCATTTTAGGCAAGAGTTTCCTGACGATTTATAATATCAAAGAAGCTAATTTTAATATTTGAATTTGTAATTTTTTTCAAAATTTTTTAATAATTTATAAATTTTCATACAGTAACTATATTATATAATGTAGTGTCAACAGTCATTATTAAAAGCCAAAGACTAATTCTGTAAACAAATTACCTAATAAATAATAATATATAGTTATATTAATACCACAAACATATACACATTCTATGTGAGCCGATAGTGGCGAGGAACAAAAGATATCTTCTATTTGCCATCTTTTCCTTGCGCAGTAAAGTTTGATTATCGGTATATTAGATTGGAAAGAGCTTATGAAAATATATCGTATTAATTACTAGTATTTTTTCCAGGTTCACGCTTTATCTCGTATGCTTCTGGCAGAGGGAACCTGGTGTTGAGACAGTCCGCTTCCCACGTTCCCCTAAACTCTGGAGGCATTGGTTTTTGAGTTCCTACTCTGATGTGTGTGGGTTACAGCGTCAACGCCGCGCTTTAGTTCGACACCAGAGCAAAGAAAATGGAAATATAAATAAAGTAAATAAATATTTCACTTCCTCGAGTGGGAATCGAACCCACAGCCGTCGCGTTACAGTCATACCCTTGTGCCACTGCGCCACGACGCCCTCGACATTTTTACATTTCATAATAAAATGCAGTTATAAATCACTAAGTAATTTTATAAAATATAAAAATCCTCTGTCACACAAATGTACCATGTTTTCCCGCCTTCCTTAAGTACAGTCAGTTAGTATAAATTGCTTTATCTCCTCACCTTCACTCCCCCCCCCCCGGGGCCATCACATCTCACCCCCTTAAAATGGATCGTTTCGTTTTCACTCTACACGCACAAGAAAATGCTTTATTTGGCATAGCAAGCAAAACGTCTTTACGTCAGATATCTTCACGTTGTAATTGACCTAGTGGTAAGGCACTCCGTTTTCCATCTTTATATTATTTCACGTATATCTAATTCCTAATCGACACACGTCTGACTGTTATACGAAGCGGTTATGGGTTCGATGGTCAGCTGGAGAAATCAACTATATTCGTTTCCTCACTTTGGTAATAAAAAAAGTGCGGTGATGAGTTTCATCACTTAACATTTCTTGAAAATTAGGTCTGAAGGGGGGAATATAGTGTCTTTATATCTATTCTACTAAGTTTTCTTTGTCAACCTTTTTATATTTGAGATACAGCGTAGAGCAAAAAAAAAAGAAATGTTATAGATAAAATAGATTTGAGAGTAAAATGAGATGAGAGATCTATTGGTATGCCAAACACTAAAACTAGGCCTTGACCTAAAAACATTGAAAAGGATCGATTAAATACTGTACTGAGTACTGTATTGCAGAAAAAAAATTAAGGCCGTAAAATATAATTAAACTTTAACTTTTTAATATGAGGCCGTCATGGCGCCGCTGTACAGCGTTTTACTGTAAACACGAAGTTTGTAGGTGCTGTTCTTACTTGGGGGAATTTACGAAGACAAAAAATAACTCATGGCGTTCTGGCACCCAATTCCTCTAAAATTCCGTGAATAATAGTGGAGTGTCTTAACACTAGCTTCCCTCTACCTATCCTGCTATATACGAGGACATTATGAAAAAAAAACAATATACACTTTTCATTTCAGTGCAACGATTGCACCTAAAAATGCAGATTTTATATGAAAAAAAAAAAACTTTTCTTCATACAAATTTTTACTTTCAGCTTTTTCATAGAGACTCGAGCTAAAAGTAGCATGTGCCCGGAAAACAGAGACTTGTAGGGACTATTTTCCAAACAATTTCTTTCTCTCACGGGTCAAGAGTGCGTGTTAAAGACGGCTTAAACGTATGTGCTTCTTTCGGAATTGTGACGTCATGACTAACTATACACAGAGGGGAGTATTGTAGAGCCACCCTGTTGTCTGATGTGATATAAGTTATTTTAACGACGGTTACGCGTTCGATTCCCACGCGGAGTGATTATAATGCTTAAAATATTTTCGTTTCAACACTCCGGTAAAAATAGTGCCTTATTTTATTTCATTGGACTACCTCTGCCTATCCTACTATACAGGACAGGTGAAGCTTTCTTTGTGATTTTGAAAACAGAAAAACCTTACAAATATTTTATATTTTTCTTATAATATACTTATAATGTAAGAAAAATATAAAATATTTGTAAGGTTTTTCTGTATGTAGTGTCTTAACACTAGGTTCCCGCTGCCTGACCTGCTATGTGCGGGATGCAGCGTGAAGTTTTTTTATACTTATAAAAAATACGTATTCTCAGTTTGGATTAACCAGCTGCGTTGTATTTAATTGAAAAAGTAATAAGCGGCAGCAGTACCTATATTGTCTCTTAATTGATAGTTTCCCTCTAATATACATTTATATAAAAAAAATCGCTTATAATTATTGTCTTTATGTACATATATAACGAGTGGGGATCGAACCCACAATCTGTCGATTTTGCAGCACACTTAGTGCCCCTGCGCCACGACTGGCCTCACATATATGCTCATATATATTACAATCTGAATAGAAGCACTTACTGTAACATTTTTTTGTAATAATCACTTAATCAAATATTAACCAAAATGTAATTTCAATAACAAATATATAATATTTATCCAGTAAGACAGTCTCTACACGCAGTCTTATCTGGACACAAAACGAAGGCTGGAGGCACTCGCATCAGTAAACACAAATAAGCAGGGACGTTCTTAGCGACACGTAGCTACTTTTGAAATGGAACAAAAGACCTAGAGAATGTCTCGTATAGTGTAAATAGTATATATTTTATTTAAATATATTTATATAATTTAATTTTAGTCTATACTTACAATCTATATATATAAAAGGAGATGTTCTCACTGACTGAGGTAAGACGGACGCACAGCCTTAAACGTGAAATGCGTAGAAACGTGAAATTTGGACAGATGTTTTTTTTTGGTTAATGTGGACATCCACTAAGTAGTGATTTTGAAAAATTTTAATCCTGAGGGGGTGAAATAGAGTTTGAAAAATCGTATGGAAGAATTTTTAAATCGACACCGATTTTTATTTGAAAAAAAAAATTTGAAATTAAGACCCTTAAAATTCGAGAGAGATTCGAGATTGCTAGCTTCCCAGTTTCCCTCTGTTTACCTTACTACGTGCGAGATACAGAGTTAACTAAAAAAAAGCTACAATATTTGTTTGGTTATTTATGCTTATCTCAGAAATTGTGTAATTTATTCATCGAGAATGGCCTTTCTCGACGATTTTCGACGATTAAAATATGCCATGTGTCAACCACAGCTCTTAGTTATTGCCTTTTGCCCCCGGGAACGTAATCACTGACAATAGCTAGTTGTTTTTGAAATGACGTAAATTTTGGGGAAAAGTTTGGCTGTTCGTTTGGGTAACACAAAGAGAGGTCGGTCTGTGATATTTAATATTTTTTTTGACAAAGCACAGCGTTGAGTTCCGCCACTCGACACGCAACGTCAGAACTCGGTGAACGTCCTAATGGGAACGAAGTTTCTTTACACTAGATTCCGAAGTTCCCTCTGCCTACCCTGCAATATGCAAGATACAGCGTGAAGCCAAAAATAAATATATATAAGAAATAACTAACTGTTCATTAAAATCCACGTTTTGATTTGGATACATAGCCGACTGCACAACGCAAATGAGGGTAATGCGTTTAACATTCACTTCTGTAATTCCGAGTCCAGTGTAAAACTAGTTTCATTTCAAATGACAAATTAATCTGTGGAAAGCTTAGCGTTTTTTTTTTTTTGAATCAATTCAGAAGCAACGAGCCGAAGCAAATTCTAGTGACGTCTCGGTAGTTTTGTAAAGAGATGTCTACATCGCGTCGGTTGCGTTTAATTTGAAAAAAAAAGGTTGGGCGATTTTAAAAAAAAAATTAATGATTCTCACGACGTATGGTGGTATTTAAATTTACAATGCGTTCCAATTAAGATACTCACGTTCCTCAGTTTTAGCCGAACTCTGGAGGCATTGCGTGTTCAGTGGCGGTGAATTTCATATATATAATATTTGAAAATATTATATATATGAAAATATTAATATTTATATTTAATATTATCATATTTCATTCCCTCGAATGGGAATCGAACCTTGTACAATATTTAATAAACTTAGATCATGTCATTAATGTAAGAATATTAATTTTACTTATGGCTACATTATTTAAAGAAAATTATAACGTTACCATATGAAATAATATGAAATTTGATGCTCAGTCTGAAAGTGCCTTAAATAACAATTTTAGGCAAACTTTTCGACAGTTCCTGTTATACTAAATTATATATTGTAGTCATTTGTATACGATTTAAGCTTAATATGTTGCTTCGGTAAAATTATACTGTAAAGTGTTTCCATTAGTGTAGAAATGAATAGAAACAACGAGCTAATAAAAATAAAATAATTAAATATAATATACCTAATCGTAAAATGTAATTATTAGATTAAATAGATTTTTTATAAAATTGTAATAACATGTTACATTAGAAAATCTATAGTGAATGTGTTTTAGAAAGATATTTATTGTAATCTATACATACTTATATTATAAATCTAAAAAAAATTGTTTGGTTGAACGCGCCTAATCTCAGGAACTAGTTAAGTTCTAGTTATCTTAATGCCACCAAAAGCGCGGAGCCGAGTGAGAAAACTAGCACCTATCTTATTAATATAACTAACTATATTTAAATTATTTCATTACTAAATCGTGGATCGTAAAAAAATAATATATATATTTTTATATTATTTATAGATAGCAACAAACTAAGCAAAAGCCTAACTTCTCCATGCAACGAGATTAACTTTTTCTATAGTGATGTAACAAAAAATCGTCTTTAACAATCAAAGAAGCATTTAAGAGACATTTGGTGCAGATTGCCGTCGCCGAATGTCGCAAATTTTTTGCTAGGATTATACAAATCCTATATCAGATATAAATACAACGGTTGCGTTCACATTACGTTTCATTAAATGTAAGTAAATTCCGCCATTTTCAATTGTATTTAGAATATATTTTTTTAATTTTTTTCTTTAAATGCCGAGAAGTGCCACTTGGATTACAATTATACAGCCAGTTAAATGTTTATAATAGGTTCGTAGTAAAGTAAATTTTTGTCTATTTGTACAGGTTTCGTTATACAGACAGGGATGTCCTTTTGTTGTGTCCGTAATATTTACTACAATCTTTAATTTCGTTTAAAAAGGTGGAAAATCTAACTATCTTTTTTTGTTCAGTCCTTAAACTAAATATATATAAGAATGATGTATTGTAAGTATGTATAAAATTTAGAGTTTGTTAATAATAGTTATTTTTTTTTACCCAAGCACTTAGCAGGGTAGGCAGAGGGAACCTAGTGCCCACTCCTTTCCTATTACGACATTCCACAACTCAAGTCAACGCCGTGCTATGCCTCGACACCAGATCAGGGAAATAAAAAATCTATTTTCTTGGTTATTTCTATATTTAGGAAGCATACTGCTATAAAGTGAGGCCGTCCTGGCGCAGGGGCACTAGGGTGTGCACTTTAACTCGATGATTGTGAGTTCGATTCTCACTCGATTACAGAGTGAAGCTGATTTAATTTTTCTACTACTATAAATTTTAATTAAATTGAGTCATGAAATTATAAATTATAAAATACGCAAAACTTAAATACAAATGAGAACATGAAATTTTCAAACGAAATATTTGCAAAACTGTTCTGTTCAACTAAACTAAATGGTCTGAAAAACAAAAAAATCCAACATCCTTTTCCCAAAATACCGTGTTGAATTAGAAATTTAAAAATATTTGAGCATCAGTTCCACCTTTTTCAGGTATTTCTGTCAGACATGTCCAAAACATTTAAAAAGACCAAGTCCAAGAATGCCACCAGGACCAGAGGTAGACATTCAAATCCGACGGAGCGGCCGCGTTGGCGCCAACATTCCTTTACGTTTTGTTTTTTTTTTTTATTATTTTTAAACGAAAGGACCACGATTTAATTTGCTTCAGATCGACGATAGCGGACGATTGTAGTCGAAACACGATTTTGGACTGTTCTAATTCTGTACAGAGAGTGGTGGGTATGGGAGAAGTCACAGGTTTGATTTTTTTTTATTACATCATACACAAAGATTTGTTTTTATCTTCACACTACATTTCATATGTAGGTACCTAATGGTAAGAATCTACGTTCTCCACTATTAACTGATTTTTTATGACGTTGCCGCTTTATCAGAGGAAATGAAATTATTAAATATATCATTCGCGAGTCAGGGAATCGAACCCACGGCCTGTCGCGTTTATAGTCGCATGCTTGTGCCGCCACTGGCCGCCACGCCTGGCACGCCGCCACTGGCGTCGAAATTATATCATAATTTCGACGCCAGTGGCGACACTAGAAATTATAAAAAAATCTTATTTTTATGGTTTTCAAAATTACAATTTCTGATAATTTGTATGAAATTAAATATTAGAGCATCGAACAGCGATGCTTGTAATTTGGAAAATGGAATCTACAAGCTTAATGGAAAAATCGAAATAAAAGTGGGGAGCAAAAGTGCCTTAATGGGCAAACGAACACTAGGTTCCCAGCTCCCTCCCTCTGCCAACTCTATTTTGTACGGGATACAGCAAGAGACCAAAAAAATCTAGAGTTATCGTAGTTTTAACCATTGTCAGTACAAACGACAGCTTACTACGTGAAGCGCTGCGGGACACGTTACCCACAGACCACCCTCATTCTTACATAGTCATGGCGTGCAGTCGCTTCATTTATCTACCCTCAAATATCCTAAAATATTTTTGTTGTTTTTAGAGGAATTTATATTTTTTTATACCACTCGCCTCTTAGGGATATCTAAAGCACAGAGAGAATCTAGTGTAAGACACTCCATTCTACGTTCTAGTTAAATTTGATTTATATTGATTTCAATTTACTGCACGTGGCGCGAAGCAGAACCCAACTCCACACTACATCAGAGTAGAGAAAGAAAATAATAAAAATAGAGTAATTTCCCCGATTGGGAATTGAACTCACAATCACAGCTCCAACAAGAGAATAGATTAAGGCGACAAAAAAATTAGAGGTATAATAGCATGAGAAACCTTAAAGAGATATTACTAAAGTATTCTTAAAACTGTACCACGACAGGCCTCAATAAAGTATTTTATTTAATTTGATTAATTACTTTCTCTAAGAATCAATTAACCCTCTAAACTAACTTACCGTTCACATACCCACAATTCGTCTAAATATGTCGGAAAAAAAAACCATCTGAAAGTCCTCAAAAATGGTGAATTCGTCGTAAATCTGAAATGGCGCGTTCTGGTATCGAAGCGAGGAGAGTTCGTGGTATGTGGTGGCGCTTGGTGCTCTTTTGATGTGCCGACAAAGCGCCGCCGCGCGGGAGTCGCTGTGACCATTCCTCTTGATTATTGTGGTTAAATTAGGTGACTCTTTTTTCATTTTTGATTTTTTATGTTTTTTGGCTATTTAGTTTATTTTTCAGCTTCACGCTGTATCCCGCACACAGCAGGGTAGGCAGAGGAAACCTCGGTGTTAAGACACTCCGTTCCCCACTTACTTTTTTATGAGTATTTGTGGTTTTCTATTTTATTTAAAGTATAATTGAATACACGATAATTGTGATTATAGTACCTTGTCGAATATTTAGAACAATGATGAAACAATTATAATGAGAAACCTACGAATGGCTGTCTTATTTTTTTAGTTTTAATTTTTAAATGTTAACATTTGAATATCATCACAAATATTAGACCACAATATCTTCATAATTTCCTTCGTATAGCAGGTGATCAAAGGTAATTCAGTCTTAAGAGGCTCAGCTCCGCATTTCACCAATTTTGGAGAGTATTTGTGTTATGTTGGGAAATTCGAGGCCGTTTTTATTTAAATCAGGGTAAGAAAATAAAAATAATTAATTTACTCGAGTCCATAATCGTCATATTATTATACAGGCAGACCATACCGCTACGCCACGCTACTGTCCAAACGTGGACAATGTGGAAAAAAAAATTTAGGTATGTAATACATGAATAAGCCGTTAAGAAACTTACCAATCTTACTGCGAAAATTTTTTGTATAGCTTTGAGCCACAGTGGTCGTGGCGTGGTCACCCTACTCCTGTATCTTGACGTATGGACCACAGTGGAACAGTTTCACTACATCAGACTAATTTATCTATCGACAAGTGAAATAAAATTGTAATGAAGTACATGATGTTGTATTTGAAAAGGTTGTTGCTTAGTTGAACGTTACATAAATGATTTTTAGTTTGCACGCAATCCAATGTCGATGATGAATTTTCTTTTAAATTACTGTTAATAGACGCCAGGCACAGGAGCGTAGGTTGTGGGTTCGATTCTCACTTGAAGAAACGAAATATTTAATGTATTCATTTCTGCTCTTGAGTTTCAACAATCAACACGCAATGCCTCAACACTAGGCTCCCTCTGCCTACCATACTACATGAGGGATACGGCGAGAAGCGGACAAAAAAATTAATAATTTTATGCGTGTACTTAAAAACCTTAAGTACATACGAAGTCGTTATTTCACTCTGTATCTCACTTAAAGCAGAATAGAGAGACACTCCGATAAGATTCCCGCGTCCAACACAACGACTGTTAACTATGATTTACTCCACTTTGCATGATCATAATTGTCCTTGGTAAGTGTGGTGCATCACGTCATCCAAACAGCCCTTCTTTATCCGCCTGGAAGATCTCACTTCAGGGACATATCAAACCACTTCCATTGGACATAGTTCGTGGTCGTGGTTCATAGGACGTGATCATACCATTTCCGGTGATATTTTTGCTTATCCACTACGTCACGGACCCCAAGACTACGAGTTCAGCATCTCTCTATTTCGTTCGCATTGATGCGAACCTCCTCGTTCAATCGTTGCCGTTTAATAGAAATGGCCAGATAATTTTCTTGTATTGTCAACCCTTAGAGCCTGGGTGGAATTCTACAATAGCAGACGACATCAGTGATCTCCTGATATTTTGCCATATACGCAGCGTTTATCTGTGCATGGTCTTCGTGATAGACGCTTCCGGACCCGTGAAAGACAGATCCAAGATGTGACGTGAAAAGTCAAGTCTTAGGACTTGACTCCAATTATTGAATTTATTTTTATTATAATAATATTTCTAAAATAATTGTATTTATAAATTCACATTCCTTACCAAAATGCACATAAATATAACTATTTGTCGTGTTCACTCATTAACGGAGATAAGAAGGCGTAACGTAAATAATTAATATGTCATACAAGTCGTTACTATGTAAAGCTTTTTAATGAAGTATAACTAGGTGCAGCCGGCGTGACATACATAAAATACCTATATTTATATATTAATTTAGTTTGTGCTTTGTAGAGTACAGAGCTTTCACACAAACGTGTGGTATCTCTGTTTTGATCACTTTTAATTAACATATTTTGTAGTTTCATCTGTGCTTAATGAGTTTTTAATGGTTATGGAAGAAAAAATATATAAATTTAGTTTTCTTTATCGATTTCTACTTCGTTGCAATATTTTGTAACTTTCATTGCATTTATCAATTTTGTATTTTTGTTTCATTAAAAAAAAGAGAGAAATTATTTATATGGTTAAACGCGTTGATCTCGGAAACTACTAGTTTATATTGAAAAAAAAAAACAAATGTTCCGAGTTTTGTTGAATAGTCAATTTTTTTGAAAAATACTATATAAAATCACTATCCAATTTATTACGTCACTTTAATATATTACGCCATTTTGTTGTAGTCCACTGTACCTAAGGTAAATATGTAAAGGTATTTCAGGCATTTGGAACGCGGACAAAGCCGTGGGTAAATGTTTATATATAATTATATACCTACAGCTCATTAAATAAAGTAACCTACATTACATCAAGACTATATGCAGAAACCTTAACAGTTGCAAAGGTAATCCAAACGAATGACAAACTAACTAAACAGATAACAATATATACATACATATGATATATATATATTCGGGCCAATCATGAACTAGCTGTGGAATTAAATAAGAATTCAAGCTAAGGACTTGTTTGACTTAAACTTAGAGTTATACTTAAACTTGATTTCAATAAAATATTATACAGTTTATTTAACTTCCGCCACTCACCACTCAATGCTTCCAGAATTCGTCGGAAAATAGCGAACTGAGTATCACTACTTATCACTGTGTTCCCTCTGCCTATCCTGCTGTGTGCCGATTTTTAAATAAATAAATAGAAATACTGATATGGCTTAGATGTTTATATTATTTTTAATATATATTATGTTATCAGACTGATGTGCAGCTCTTATAAAGCAAATATAATAATTTAATACGTAGATTTTTTTGTTTTTGCGTTTTACTATATTTAGACGTATAGGTCGTCGGGTACTCAATGAAAAATCAGTACATTTTCTATTTACTGCAAATTTATACAATAAAAATGCATCCTAAACTAACCATAAGTAACTCCACTTCTAGACTATAAAAACTATTATTAATACCTATTTACTAATCAAAACGAGATATGAATCCACATACTATATCATATATAGTTTAAAAGTTCATTTTATAATGTCGTCTTTTATATGCAAAAAGTAAGTGAAACCGAGGGCAAGTGTAGTCTCATAAAAGATGTTATACACTCAGTATAAAGAACGGCTACTGGCGCCACACTCCGCTTGCGCTTTTATCGTCTGCCGTGGGGACAGGAAAATGTGTAGAGACTACTGATTTATATAGAATTAGAATAATGTTATTTTTGAAGAAAATGTAATTTTTATATTAATATTATATTCAAAGTGGTCTTTTTTCTTAAAACATCGTTGGTCGTCGTTCTTAAAAGTTAATTAATGTATTATATATTTTTTGTGTGTAATTAAATATGTAAATCTTTTGTATGTGTTAGATATTGATTTTTTAAACATTTTTTATTTCTCTGTGTTTATTTAGTTAGCCGCTCCACTGACATCTATATCGCCTAAAGGTTTGTCCGATTTATAAAAGCAATATTGTATTTGTATAAAAACAATAGCCTTATTATTGGTTGAGTCGTGTAGACAACGTCCACTTGCTTTATTTTGTCGATTCAACACTCGCTAAAAACTAAACCGGAGATTCTTTCACCGTTTCCAAAAAAAAAAAAAAAACAAACTGAAATCAAAAGGTTAAGATATTATGCTTATAAGTTATTCTTTGGGATTCGCCACCCAACATGCGTTGTTTCTAATGGATTAAGATGATTTTGCGAAATAAGGAAGAGTAAGGGATTATTTTTAATTATATTATAATAATAAGAATTATTTTAAGGTAAAAGTAAAATCGATGATTCAGTTACACCTGTATATAATTGATTGTGTTATCTTATTTAGTTTGTATGTGGATTCGAATGTTAGACTATTATTTGACATTTGAACGATAGCCAATTGTTTAGTGAATATAAAAAAATATATTATCTTTATTTATTAGAACACAGTAACACAGTATCTAAGATACTGGAGGAAGGTCATGTAAAAAGCATGAGGACCCCAGCAGGGCATGCATGAAGAGGTTGATGATAGTGGACGAGGCGAAAGAGGTATGTTAAGGTTATTTATTCATATTAATAAATAATTGCTGTCAATTACCTAGGTTAGGCTTCATGGATGATATAGCGTGAAGCTGATAAAAATATATTTTTAGTATATTCTATACTTAAAGCTGATTTTAAAGACAGACCTACAGCACATTCGCCACATACATACTATATATATATATATATATATATAT